>JAAVUA010000139.1:0-114970 GCA_014898875.1 Fusarium miscanthi
GGGGGGGAGGGTAATCCGGATGTCGCACTGACGGATGCTGCGAAACATTGTGTTCCTGGATAGGTGGATAGGCCATCGGTTCTCCAGGATGACCATGCACCGGGCCGCTTGGTTGCATTGACATCTGCGCGCGGGGCTGGTGCATGTATCCTTGGGGAACCTCGACAGGGCTGGGATTGTATCGAGGGTCAATAGGAGCCTGGCTTGGGGTGACAGGCGGGAGCTCATTAGTCTGGGAGACGGAGCTTCGGGTGTCATGTTCAAGCATTGCATGGGAAGAAACGGGGCCAGGTCCCATGCCGTTTGGCATGGCATCACGGTAGGATGGTTGTTCCTGAGTACCATATGGCTCAAGCATAGAAGGCGCTTCGGGGACAGATGCTGGCTCATAGCTCATAGCGAGTTCGGTTGCTAGAGCAGTGTCGTAGATTGGTTCGGCCTCTCGGACAGGAGCGGATTCGTTGGAAGTGCTTACAACATTGCTCAAGGCAGCCAAAACATCGAGGCCAACGCTGGAACTGGTGTCAGGCGTAGGAGCGGGAGCAGGCTTTGAGTCGGTGAAGACATCACGAATAGCGTCGTAGCGAGCTGGCTTAGGCGCAGGCTTGGGAGCCTTGTTTGATTCTTCAGTCTCAAGAAAAGCGCCAGCATAGGCAAGAACGGCGAGGTCAGTGAATCCAGTCTCGGGTTGAGGGGTTTCAGCATCCTCTCCCTCAAGTCCTCGTTCCTCACTTTCTGGCTCTTGCGACTCAGAAGCGACTCGGCTGGCAACAGGTCTAACTTCAAGCTCCCTGACGGCAGTGCCTAAGGATCTACTTCGCAAAACCTCATCAGAACGAACATATTCAGATATAGAGATCTCTTGAGGGTCGACCTCTTCAAGTTTGCAAAATCGTCTCATCGAAGCCCCAATCTTGGCGCGGTATGGGTTATCATCCGAACGACGGTGGTTGGTCGTCTTGAGGAATGAACGTGAAGCATGAGCAATCCGACCCGAAGGTTTGGCAATATAGACAACAGGCTTCCCTGGCATGACGTGTGGAGTCTTTCCGACCTCGGGAACGGGTGCATCTTTCATGATAACACCATACTTAGGGTGCACACCAAAGCGCTTGACCGTGTCTTGATCAAAATCTTCGGCAGCTGTGGTTGAGAAGTCGTAGCCATTGCACCAATGATCGACGTGAAGGCCGTTGCTGTTAGGAGTGTTGAGGTACTTGCCACGCTTTGCATGTGTATGACCCTTGCTGGAGTCATTCGTTGAGTCCCTGAAGCCTATTTCCCAGTCATTGAACTCAAAGGTGCGAGGACAGAAAAGGCGACTATTAATGCCCTTTTCTCGCATAGATGGCTTCTGGTTGTATATGCGGTAGCCCCACGGATCTTCATCACCCATATTCTTTGGCAACGGGGGGCTCCTTTCACGAGCAGGTAATTTACTTTGAGCCCGAGCAGCAGCTGCGGGAGTGATGCCATTGACAAGCGTGGGAGGCTCTGGAGTCCCTGGCGCTGACTCTGACTCAGCTGGCGTGCCCTCGGGTGTCGCCTCGGCTTCAGCAGCAGAAGCGAGAAGACCCTTGGCGGGAGCGGGAGCAGCAGCAGATGCGCCATCGTCAGCGTTGCTTCTGGTGTTCTTCTTGGGCGTAGGTTGACCATCTGGTTGGTCTTGGGCTCTGCGTTTGTTGACACCACGGCCACGTCCACGGCCCTTTGAAGAAGCGGTGGCAGCGGTTGTAACTGCAGCTGTAGCAGCCGCTTCGCTCTCGCGTCCCTTTCGCCACATGGAAGTGCCTTGGACACGAGAAGGATAAGGCACGAGGTGGCCATCTTGGTAGCACTCGTAAATTCCAAATTCTTCGTCATAATGCTCATCGCTGATAATCTTGTACTCATACTGATCATCGGCAATCTGTGTTGTGTGTGTCAGCTGTTGTGCCCTCAATTACAGTAATGGGTAGATAGATAATCAATCAAAGTTGGGGAAAGCCAAGTGGTGAAAGAAGGTAGAGTAGAGACAGAAAAGTTTGAAGAAAAACTCTGACTTACATCGACGGGGAGGTTCTTGTTATACAGGGAATTAAGAATTCGAGCACGGTTCTCTTGTGATTCGTAGAACTGTTCTTCAATCTCATCAAGGCCATTCTGTGGGGATGGTTGTGTGAGTAAATTGCAAAGAGCCTCATGAAAATATCGGGTACGGGACTGGGTCACGTCAGAGGGGAGCAACATACCTGGAATTCTTGTTCAGCGACGTAATTGTCGGCTTCATGCAAATGTTGGGCGAGCTGAAGGTCTCTGTCCAGACGGCGCTTGTGCTCGGCGAGTTTGGCATCGAGGTTTGCTTGGAGCTCCTCCATGGCAGGTATGAATTCCTGAACAAGTTTATACTTGTCTGGATTCTGAAGAGCATCATCAATAGTGCGTTCAGCCAGCTCTTGCAGGGCGGGCTTCAGCGCGTGAGCAACAGCTTGATAATTCGCTTTGAGATGCCGTTGACGCTCATAAGCAGCCTGTACGCGCGAATCGGCAAAGTTCTTTGCTCGGCCTCGTCGTGAGCCACCACGGCCAGCCTTTGCAGTAGCCGCCTTGGATAGAGCGGCTGTAGAGCCGCCTCTGCCACCACCTCTACCTCGTCCACCACGACCTCTCCCACCGCGGCCACGACCACGAGTGGAAGGTTCCCTTGCGGGAGAATCGTTCTCAGGCATGATGAGTACAATGGGTCATGTAGCTAGAGGTGAGGAGAAAAGGTAAATGGTGGTGTTGGTAGGTGCTGTGAGGTGAGGTAGAGCAAAGTAAAGCAAAGTAAAGCAAAGTAGCGGGCCGGGTACCAGCCTTTTCTGGAGGTGTGAGAATGTGCCACGCGCCAGTGACAGGGGGAGTGAAGTACCTGGGTAGGTAGTCCTTGAGCAAGGTGGTGATGAAAGAGAGCGCAGAGGCCGTACGTGACTTTTGGCGCGATGAAAGACCTTGTTTCGTAGCAGAAACGCGGAGAACAAAGAGAGACAAGGAGCCGCGAGCGTTGAAGGGGAAAGGTAAGGAAAAACAAGGCGCGCTGTGGTAGAGAAGAAGGAAGATGATTACGGGCGTAGGATGAAGGTGAAGTGAAGTGACAGTGGAGGAATCTGAATCTGAATCTGAGAGACCGGGTCTGGAGGTGTGAGGTACGTATAGATCAGAAGTTTTTGCCTGTTGGCAGTGACCGCAAGTGCCACGCAACTGCAACAGCAATACAGCAGCTGAAGTAAAAATTGACTAGTCCGTGAGATTGGCCAGCTCGGTATCACGTAGAGGATGATGAGCAGCAGTGATCAGCTGGCGTGCCGAGTGGTTCAAGTCGTAAATATGAAGGAAGTTCTAATGTAATGAATGAGACGGAGAAGCACTTCGAGTCCCTTTTTTTCCCAATAATACCGGTCCCCCAGCAGCATGACCCAAACGGGTGAATCCAATGCGCCAAACAAGCCAATAAAAGCGGGGGTGCACCTGTCTGTCACTGTAAGTGCGCTGCAGGCCGCTGTAAAGTCTGCTAAATGCCCTCAGAAACTATACACCCCTGATCATCGGAAATCAACCAGCCACGCCCACCAGTATCACTCTAAGCCGTTTCGGGCACTTCCAGCACACTTTTGAGTCAAATGATTGGCCCGGCACCCTTGATTTTCCGTTCACCGCGGCTCCGTGACCCCTGTCAGTGCTTTGGCATCCTGCAAGGAGCACTCCGGATTCTCTCAATGTGAGGCTTGACTCTGAGGTACCGCAGAGTTGGGTTTGTGTCCATTGTGAATAAGCACCTCAATGCCCGTATTGCATACCTGGGTAACCTAATCCAGGTACGATGCAGGCGGAGATTCACCAAGACTTTCATTACGCGGGTTAGCCAAAGGTGTGTTCTATTCAATGCGACGCAAGAAGCAGCAAGAAGCAGACAACAATAAATAATAGTGGATGATCAGGATATCATGGATGTTCACGGTTCAGCCTAGTCATGGAGACAATCGACTGATGTTCGATGATTTGGACCCCCCCTGGCCTATCATTCTTTCACTCGCACGAGATCGGGTTCCTGAATCTTTTCGGAAGCGCGGGAACAATAGCAAGAGTTGCACTTGATACAGGGAAAACTGCTGCACCCACCACTCTCCGTCCGTACGTTTGTAACAGCTGTTCATCCTGCCACTTTGCTGTGGAGCCTCACAGTTGCTGTTGACGGGAGACAGGGAGGGCATGGGCATTGGCGTACGCCACCAGTTGTGACACAGTCTTCGGGTTTTCGGATAACCCACGGTATAGCTATTGTCACTGTGTATACTACCTATTGTACGTCATTCATGTACGGTTGACGTGACGTAACAGCTTGTCACTACCAATCCCATGTTTGTCGCTCGCGGCACTGTCAGCTTGGTGTTATTGGCCTCCGGCTTCAGCACTCACCCAAGACGCCACGATCAATGTGGCGAGTCTTATATCTAATTGAATATGTTTAATTCTGTGAGTGTTTAAGAACTTTAGGGTGGTCGGCTGTAGGCCATTGTAGACTATGAGGTAGGCACAGGTTTTTTCCTGAGTTGTGTTTTCGAAGGTCATAATGCCGAAATGACCATTAGTAAGTTCAAAACGTGTAACGCTTGGAACGAAGAGACCAATTAGACACCCAGGGAGCCTAGAGAATAGCATAGATGAGACCCAACATCCAGGACTAATATATCCCGCGTGTTCCTATGCTGTGCTAATACAATCATCCACAAACTCACTCTCATCGTCTTATCGTCTCTCACCCTAGACACTCATAATAGACTCATCTTCAGCCCCGCATTTTACAGACTCGCCTTGCACTGGAGTCAGCCCAACCCATGGAAGCTCCCGGGAACTAAAGCAACGGTGCCGCTGCTGTGTCATCCAATCATATCACCCCAAACATAGATCCGGTACGTACCCGTAAGACACAAAAAAAAAAGTAAGTTGCTTCAGGCTAATAAGGTAGATCGGCCTCAACCACGTGCATTCAACCGTGACGTGACGTCGCGATAGAGCCTCAACCTCCGAAACCACCATGGGCAAGAAACGGAAGCTGTCGCATCAGAATGCGCCGAATGCGCGCCCAAAGAAACTTGTCCAGCAGAAAAAATCCGACCTGAAGAAACCGCCCAATGGCCCCGCGAAGAAGGGCAAAGGGAAGCAACAGCACCAGAGTGATGATGAGCCAACGATACCCTTCGAGCCTCACCACCGCATACTGCTTGTGGGTGAAGGTGATTTGAGTTTCGCAGCGTCTATAATTCAGCGCCATGGCTGCGCAAATGTTACTGCTACGGTCCTGGAGAAGGATGCTGAGGAATTACTTTCCAAGTACCCCCATGTTGAGGACAACATCGCCGTGATCCGCGGTGATACTCCCAAGACCAACAGGGCCGATAAAGAAGACAAAGAGACATCTGCCAAAGAAACAGAAGCAGGCGAAGCTAGCCAAGGTAGTCAGAACCAAAACGAGGACACCAATGGCGACAGCGACAGCGACAGCGAGGAAGACTACTACTACGACTCAGACGATCCCGACGCACCACCAAGACCTAAGCGAAAACTCACTCCCAACAACAAACTCCTCTACAGCATCGACGCTACTAAGCTTCCTAATTCACTCATACGCTCTCGCTTCGACCGCATCATATTCAATTTTCCTCACGTCGGCGGGAAGTCCACTGACGTGAATCGTCAAGTTCGCCACAACCAATCCCTTCTCGTTTCCTTCTTCGAGCGCGCCATTCCGGCGCTTGCCCGCGACGCTGCCATTGTCATAACACTATTCGAGGGTGAGCCATACACCCTCTGGAACGTCCGAGATCTTGCTCGTCATGCTGGTCTGCAAGTTGAGCGCAGCTTTCGCTTCCAGGCTCGCGCATACCCCGGGTACAAACATGCACGAACGCTGGGCGTCGTGAGGAACTCAAAGGGCGAAGTGAGCGAAAGTGGATGGAGGGGTGAGGAGAGGGCATCGAGGAGCTTTGTGTTCAAAAGGAAAGAAGATATCGCTCCGGTGGTCGGAAAGAAGAGGCGGAAGGGCGATGATTCATCTGACGATGAGGATTGAGATGTTGTAACACGAACAGGAACAGCATAATTGGAGTCTGGTGTTATAGGACAGTAATTTTAGAAAGGCTGAGAAACATAATTGAGTTCCGAAAACGAGGGATTTCACTCAAGCTTTCCGTGTTTATATCCCAAGCGGATGTTCTTGTACCAGATGACCGACTGGATGGATTTCTTGCACCTGAACGCCAATAATCGACCCATAATGAAGCACGACTCTCAGAAACACCAGAACGGTATGATATTAATATCAGGGATCGAGACAACCCCCAACGCCAAGAAATGTCTCTGCCACTCGAATTGTTGGAGTGACAAGCCCAGTAGAATATGCGGCCAACGCTGCCCCCCCCAGGATTGCCCATTGAACACATGGTCCAGAATATACAGGCTTTCCGCCGTTTATATAGTGATGGTACAGTGCGCCTGGTATTGGCCCTTTAACTCCCGAAATGCAAGTGTGATTATGTCCCAACCAAGCTCCATTAGTGCTCCTATCCGTAGCCTGCAGTGCCGGGGGCTCAGCAGATCCTGTTCTGCAGCCCTTTTGCTCGTGCTTTAAACTGACGTCTTCTGTGACACAATCCCCCTAGCCTCGTGATTCAGGTGAGACAGCTCGTTGGAAGCATCCAGTAAACCCTTTTCAGCGCCTCTAGTGGCGTCCTCCAGATCCTTCGTAATGTTGGCCTCGTCTTCAAGCCTTTGTGCCTCCTCATTCTCCCTCATCAATGCTTCCTCCTGCTCACGAAGAGCCTGCTGTTCAGCATTAACAACACCTTCCATGGCTGATTGCGGAGGGGGCGGTGGAGGAGGAGGAGGGCTGGGCGCGTCCAACTCATCCTCTCTTAACCTCTTCATGTTTGGCCCATCAGATGGAGATATCGATGGCGGGCCTTCTACTTCCGACTCCCTCTTCCTCTTACGTTCAGGGCTTCCAAGAGAACCGCTGCCCTCATTATCCGATGCTGTGGCAGCGTCAAGCCCATCAGCTGGAGTCCCATTAACCTTCACTAAAGATGCACCCTCAAGCCCACCAGCAACAGAGCCAGTACTGCTTCCTGCAGCACTGGGGCCTTGGCCACCTTTCGTACGGGTATCTGCGTTCTCGCCCGCCCCTGGTTTCTGCTGATCACCAAATTTCTTAACAGCACGGTCCAAGAAGTCCTTGACGTACTGCTTCATTTTCCTCGCTTGCTTTTCACTTAGTGGTGCGTTGGGGTCACCGACCCGGTTGTTCTTATAGTCGGACGAGACAAGCTTCTTAGCTATCTCTTTACCAAAGCGCTTCAGCTCCTCCTTAGGAAGTTTGTGATGGAATTTGTCGAGGACATGTTTGATGTGGGGAAACACCTAACAAACTGTTAGTAAAGCCCTTGGCAGAATTCAAATGCAACCAACCGTGTTCTCGTATATCTTCATCTGTTTTTCGACTGGAAGAGATCGCCATTTCTCCTCCTTTACCTCCTTGGGTGGCGTATCCGCCGTCTTGGGGGTCGAAACTGAGGTGTGTTTAGGTGTTCCCCTCTCAGTGACCTGGTTGATAATACTTTGGATCGCCAATTGCTCCTTCATAGCTTTGGATGGCGCCTTGACAGCAAGTTCCGCTACAGGCTGGGTAGGTCGCTGCCACGTTGTGGTGCCTTGCTTGTTATAGAAATAAGTGTTTCCTGCAGCATCCTTGGCAGTGAACCATCCTTGAGGAAGCCCGCCATTGAATGGGGGCCTCCGAGGGCGTCCGCCGTTCTGGAAAAACGCAACGTTCCTTTGCGGCATGCTGTTTCGAGGACCTTTCGGTGCGTCAATAGTCTGTGGCGACGCTGTCTTTGAAGATTGCGCTGCCTCCTCGTCTCGACCTGCGCCGCGTCGTTCCTCAAACGAGTTTGCAGCCGGTGCGTTGGGGTCGAACTTGCGTCGTCTGATTCGGTACGCCACCTCTAACTTACTCCACTCGTCGAGAAGGTATTTCGACTTGGAAGCCACGTCTTCGTGCTCGGATCGTGTCAGACCCTCGACCGTGGCCTCGATCTTGGAGTCCTGGATCTTGTTCCTTGTCAAGCGTGGGAAATTGTCGAGGATGTCCAAAACCTGAAGGACAACGTTGTGGTCCTCGATAAAGGTGTTGAGTGTTGTTTTGAGAATTTGGTAAGCGTGCATACGCATAACACAGTGGATGACGCGCTCCTCGTCGCACCGCAGGATACGGTCCAGTAATTTCACCGCAATCCATTTCTCTTTGCATTGCATAAGAGTAGCCATGACCTTTCGCGCGTCGTCTTCGTTGAGACTGCGCGAAGGTATACTGTTGACATATTCCTCATCGTCCTCATCTGGCTTCTTCTTCCGAGGCTTCTTTGCCACGGAAGTATCCCAGCCGTCACCTCCATCGATACCTAAAGCCTCAACAGTCGCGACAGGCAATTTGGTTGCTCGCTCAGTTTGCGTTTTGCCTCCAATGAATCCCACACAATTGGCTTCCCCGCAGTAGCAGGGTTGGGGGTCGGCACCATATCGGTCAACATTGTAGTTAAACACCAACTCTTCTCCGGATTGGATCTTGCGCGAGGCAAAAATGCCCATTCGGAGTTTGTCGCCAACCACCCACTTGTCAACATAGCAGTTGGGGTTGCAGGAGTGATTGCAGAAGCGACCATAGTTGCCCTTTTTCGTTGCGTCCACAAACTCGCTCTTGTTTAGCGACATGAAGTAAAAATGCTTGATACCCTCTTCGTCGTACTGAATCATTCGACGGCGAAAGGTAGGCTCGTTGATAACTTCGCCAATGTACTCAAAGACGAAGTCATTGGCTTGTAGATCAGAGTCGGCGCGGAGGCCAAAGCCCTTCTTTTCGGTCTTGATGACAGACACGTTGGCGTACTGCTTGCGCTGGAACCGCTGATTCTGGCAGCCCCCTGCACAATTTCCAGCCTCAGCGCTACATTCCATTTTTGTCGCTCGGTTGATGCAGTCCGAGTCCTCGCCACATGCAATGTTTTCGCCATTGTCTGTAGAGAAAAGTTAGCATAGCACCAGACTACAGGGGGCTCGGTGTGGTGGGCAACGTACGCCATTCTTCCCGACACTCGCAGTCCAAGGCGTCGTTATCTGTAGATCCAAGGTGCTTTGAGCCGTATAGGCAATCCGGAATGAGCTGAAAGAAATTACAAGATTCGGCGGTCATGTCGGGGAGGTGGTCGAAAAGGACGGCTTCGCGGCTGGCTGCCAACTTCTGAGAAGCCTTTCGAGAGAGCTTTGAGGGCCTGTTTGAGCTCGGTGTGTCTGCGCTTCCACTGCGCGACTTGACGCCATCATGAGAAGCGCTCGGCGATCGGGATTCTTCCTGGCCGCCATTCGTGACAGACATGGGAGTCCTCTCCTCCCGCTTCACCTGCGCGCCGTTCGTGCCCTCCTCAAGCTTAATTTCCTCCATTTTGCTGGTCGTATACTCGTCATCCTCCATTAGTACATCAGGAGCAATAGCACAAAGGCCAGGTTTGGAGCGTGGTCTCGGGATTTATCGAAGGTACTGGGCTGTCGCGAAGGAGCAGGACGTGTCGAGAGGTCAATGCGAACGCGAAGAATGACTCGTCCCAAGACAGCAAAAAGGGTGGAGTGTGAACGCGGAGTTGGTGGAGCGGGTATATCCCAGGCGCATCTACTGCAAGGCAAGGGACCCTACGGGGGACGAAGCAGAAAGTTAGAGGCGAGGCAGGGCAAGGCAAGGCGAGAAGAGGCCCGAGAGAGGTTACTTGATGTATGTAGGCCAAATCCGGGGTTAACGTTAAGCGGTCACGGGAAAAAGCGACGGGGCGAGACAAAGAAGCCAGGGCACATTGAGACCGTGCATCGACGATTACAAAAGACGACGGGAGGGACAAAGCCAATTCGAGTCGAGAACACTCATTCCGCCCCAGGACAAACCCAAGGTAAAGCAAATAGCAAGCAACATCTTTTTGTCGGAATTTTATGGCCCCGAGTGCCCGACGCAAAAGGCCCGACCGAGGCAACTACGCGCGCCATAAATTGCTATTCCTCCAGTTGCGTGCAGCTCCGTAGAAAGCCACCACGGACAACCTTTAACCTACTACTATCAGTGGCTATGTCACTTCACGTCAATTCACATCGATTCTCGAGGTTTTAGGTCTCTGAGCGCCCTCAAAGTGGGCGATGTATTCAAAATGCGTATCAGCAGCTCTTGATAGTCCCAACCCAGGGCCTCTGCAGCCAACAAGGTGAGACTTGCTTGGTCCTCGCGCCCAGGCCGATCAGGACCCGTCATGTTCTGCAAACAAAAGTCATTAGCCACACTTCGAGCGCTTCGGGAAGGACAGGACAAACCGGTTTCATGTTGATGCCAAATAAGGCAAACTTGGAGTCGGCCGAGTCCTTGAACCTACGGACATCAATTCGAATCGGCGCTGTCAATGCCAACTCTTGTGCCACCCTTTCGCATTCCTCTGCTACCTGTTTGTATGTTGCCTGGCTCCCCTCCGCGGCGGTTATCGCCCTTGAGTTTGCTGTGACTGCGACGGCGCCATTGTAGGGAGCAACGCCATCGATGTGGTTGAAACGCGTCACAACAGGCAATGCCCAGTATCCACCTCCTCTCGAGAGAGGCGGCATAACTGTCACAGTCGCCTCTTCGCCGGCAAGATATTCTTCCAGCATGATAGAGGGTGACTCTTTAAATAAGGCCTGTCCATGTCCAAGGAGTTCCTTCAAGCTGCGACAGACATGAACGCCATGGCTGCCACGGCCACGTATAGGCTTTGCGACAATCGGGAAAGGGAGGTTAAGCTTCGTGAGAATCCCTTGAGTGTCTAGGCTCTCATTTATGGTCCACGCTCGTGGCATTGTAAACCCGCCAAGTTTCCGCAGTAGATTGTTAAAATTATTTGTCGTCGTATCGTTCAACAATCAATGAGCCTTGCCCCACAACTCTAATACGGTGTTGATGCTCAGCGAGACGAACCGATACTTGAAGAGGATGAGGCGAGAAGAGAATTGTGTTGGCCCATATATGGCTTGCGCCCTTCTTGATAGTCTCTAAAATACCATCCTCGGTATCAGGAAACGACCATCCAGCTTGTTCACTCGGGTTGGGATCATTGTGAGGGCAGATGACATTGACGTTCAGTGATATGCTCAAGTTGTAGGCGATATCGGCGCCGGAGCCCATGTAACCTGCGAACACAGTTAAGCAAACACAATGAGTCGAGCAAAGAAAGGATAAATATACTCTACAAACCTCCGGGCTTCTTTGGTTTCTGGATCCCATCAATAACGGGAGGGTCGAGACTTTGATAAAGCACAGCTACGCGAGCTCTTGATACTGAGGACATTGAAGCTTTTAGGTTAATCAAGGACGAGCGATGACGAAATTGTCGGCCGGCTTCTGTTGAAAGAGATTGTATCACGTGCATGGAACTCGAGACGATGCGTTGCATGATGGAATTAGAGTATACTATTGACGGGTTAGAACTGAAGATTCGAGACAAGGAGAAGAAATTATATTGTAGAGGCTTCGATCTTGAATCTGCTCGTCGGAACCATCCGGTGGGCTATTCCATGGGGGTGGATGGTATAGTCCGTGGTATTGTATCCAGGCGTTGTCAATGCCTACCTATCGACGAGATGAGTTAACTTCACGAGCTAATTAATTGTTGGTTTTATGAGTTTTGCTTCCTATGATGCAATTGATCGATTGGTGTTATAGCCTGAACAACAATCACGGCCCAGTCAGACGTTGCCAGCTCATTGTGCATTAATGCCTGTCTAGAAGATCAACGCCGTGGCTGGACGTGGTTATAAAAGGGAGATGTGCTCTCTTGTCTAGCGCGGTTGATAAATGCCCCGTCTGTTCCTTTTTTATGCAATGATGAACTGTCACTTGAAAGTTGAAGTGATGCAGTCTTTGGACTTGCATCAGATTGCTGGGAGCCTACGTACCGGCCCGGGGTCTTGACGAACAGTTGGCCAGTGCTACGCTGGCGAAATACGACGAGTCGACCACCAAACCAATGACCAGTCATTCTTCTCTTCAACAGCAACAAGGAGACGACAAACTCTTGAGAAGAATGGCCTGAAACCACGGACCCGTCGCCAACTGGCCAATAGGCCTCAGCCCATCTCTTCAGGTTCCAGAGAGTTGCACCAACAGCCCCTTGCCCAACCCTGACGGTAAATAGCTTGGGCAACTCTTGATTAATAGTCGCTGACTTTGCCTTGCACAGGATACTACTCCAAAACCAGGCTGAGCCCATCGTTGGTTGGTGGCCACATCCATCATGGGCATGGATGGAACAAGGACAAATACGGCACCAGCCGCATACGCGAGAAGCCAATGGAATATCGCCAAATCCATGTTGGTGTGTATCGATGGGCTGAGCCTGTGAGCACGGGACATGGAGTATGTGTCTACCGTCTACCATCTACAGAGGCCCCCTTCGATAAGCCCCCTACTCCGAGTCAGGCGCCTCCAGGTTCTAGCGGGATTGGTCCTTTGAGTTCTCTTCGGACCCGTCTTGATGCACCTACGTATTTTTTTGTCCGAGAAGTGAGTGCTGTAGTGGTGCATCATGGCAGGGTCACAGTCATTAAAGAAACAGGGACTATGGACAAATTGGAGCTCTCCAAGTGAGACATTTAGAGGCCTCTCGACGCAATTACTCAAATCAATAAGCCTTTGGGTTGTCAGCTTGATTTGCCATCAAAGGTTGGTGGTAGTCATACTCATAATCATATCAGATCAGCGCCTCGCTCGCAAACATGGGATAGGAGGATTTCCAGATCCAGGAATCGGCTTAAGCTGTACCACGCAACACACGCACGCACGCACGCACATGTACATGTACATGCACTGCGCATGCACAAATTTCACTACATCGCTTTGCATCTCATCTCATCTCGTCAGGGGATAATGAGATGAAAGGTGCTGGATAGCACTGGATCTTGTGCATCGCTTTCTCGGCCACTCCCGCGCCATCTACTACATCATGTGCAGCAGTCTACAAACGGGCTGAAGCGGTACTTGAACATTGGGCAAGCCGATTAATCTATTTGGTGGCTTCGAACCGAATTAGGTAGTCGTTGTCTCTGTGCACCCTCTGTCTGCCTTATAGGAGGCATCCGGGGTCTGACACTGACACTGACACTGACACTGAGTCTGTCATTATCTGTCTCTCACCCGTTGGTCTACTTGCACCAGCATTGTCACCACAACCTAAGGTACCTAGCTAGTACCTAGCTTACCTACTTGCTACCTAGTATATTCATTCTTGTTATGTTAACATCGCCGGTGTGATCTGGTGTCTACCCAAACGAGCATCTCTTGTCAAGGGAATCTCCCTAAGATTCACCTTTGTTACTTCACAAGTTAGCGAAACTAAGTCCCGCTCCGCTTCGGGATAGACCCAAGACTTTGAGAACCGGTCGAAATCGCACCCCATCAAGGCAATCTCACTACACCAGGCAATATCCTCACATATCTGCAACTTTACCCAGGAATTATTGAGGACTCCCTTTCGTTGTCCCCCCAGGTCTAGCAGGGAGAGACTCTCAGTCTAGACCTTGTGTTCCCGCGTCTGGCTAGAATTAGCAACCCTCGCTTCTTCGTCCATCCGCTATCACATGTACCGCAGCATCTTGAACGAGTCGCTTCCTTTTGTCGTACCCGACGTCTCCAAGCCAGTTGGCTGGGCCCATCTATAGGCTATATCGTGGCCCTTAAATGCAATATTTCGCACTATCTCATCAAGTCTTCGATCCTTTCACATCTTGCCATCATCCCCCAATGAGTCTATCGATAGAAACGCCCAGAGACGACTTTCGCTTTGCAAAGACTTTCGCAGAAAGAGGATATAGTCCTCGATGGACTTTGACTTCTTCTCGTGGTTGAGACTTTATGAGAAAATATACCAACATCTAACTTTGGGCCTATTCCAAACCTCATTCGCACCAGGGTAGTTTTCCAAGAAAAGATCTCAGCATGGAGCCATTTAATGATCAGGAGAAGGTATATCTCGCCGTACTAGCCTCCTGGCGTTCTTCAACTGACCAAAATCCAGCGGCATCTCCTTGCCGAAATAATCAAGCACAGTCAATTAGATGTCCAATATTTGGAGGATCTAGTTCGCCATATCGAGCCAAACTGGATGCAAATGCAACTCCCGAATGGTAAGTAGAATAGCCACTACCTCCGATCCGCCAAACTAAACATCCTTATCCTTTATAGGCCGCAACATGGCTCAGTGTATGGAGACAGCTCAGAACATGTACATAGGACAGCGTGGGACAAAGCGGAAAGCTAGCGAAGAAGAATCGAGCACTCAGAACAACAACGACGGCCTACTTCCAAGTAACCAAGTTCTCTCTCTTGTGTCTCAACCTTCTCCAGCGCAGAACTCACTAGCAAACTTCCAACGGCAACCCGCCATGACTCATGGGCCCCATTTGAAGCAGCCTCAGCAACCTGAACAGCCTCCCAAGAAGAAAAAGGGTCGTCCAGCATATGCGGGTCGGGACGTGACTAGCCAGCGACCTTTCAATCCTCGACCTATCGCTCCAAAACCATCTGCACAAATTCTGCCGAATTCTCACTCGGTCTTTCGTACTATTGCTCCGGCCCCTCAAGCTGTTCTTCCGCCACGGGCCCCAGGATCATGGCATAATACACACAGAGGTCCAGGCCACTCACTTCCTGTGGAGTTTCAGACCACGCACGGGAATTTGGATACTTGCCGGCCTTCTGACACACCGTCCTCTGGGATGCTTCAGCCAAAGCAGGCAGCAGGAATTTTAGACAATATACCAGCAGGTAATCGCACTTCGTCTGTTGGACGTCAGCTAATGCTCTAATAGCATGGAGAACAGATGTCTAACCGCCCGAGATCCCTTAGTGAAGCGGTACCGCGCGTGCAAAAGCAAGAAGATTCTCCAAATAATCGATCAAGCTCATTGCAGCCAGTTGGAAATGACGACCAAAGTCGCATAATGCAAAGAAGAGCACCAGATCAGATGCAAGAAACAAAGACAAAATCGGATAGGCAGACCACGAATCGACGTCAGCGAAAGACTCAGGGAGACGACACCAACATTTCTGGATGAGAAAACGAGAGAGATAAAGGAGGCTTCATCGACCAGTCGTGGGATAGTTGGTACGATAATGCTAAGCATGGATGTTAACGATGGTTTAAGGCTGATGAGGATGGCATAGACAGAGGCCAACGATGAGAGAGCAGCTGGTTTGACTCTCACATAACCTGTTCAAAGCAGGGAGACTAATAGGCGTGAACTTCAGGACATCTTCATGACCTTATACGGGCACCAATAGACAGAGTTTATGAACTAACAACAATTGTATCAAGTAAGACATAAACTTTCATCCCTTGTCTAAGCGCAACTAGATGCAATTTACATACCTACTCGACGTATGGCAGCCTCAGAGAGCAAAGGACCGTCTGAACTTTAATAAAGGATGTGAAAACAAACTCATTAAAGAGACCCCTTGGATCATGACAACTTACCCAAGTAATTTCGCCCATTTAGGGTCGAGGTCCTATGTTATTGCCTCCCTTATAAGGGAAAGTAGATATCTGTCTGCTTACCTATTGACGAGAGAAGCATGCCACAACAAAAGATATAATGCAAGAGTGTGCTTGGTCGATCATATCAAGCATATCGTGGCATTCCGTCCGATATGCCTCGCTAACGCATAGGCTTCTTTGGACAGGCATTGTGGGGGTGTAGCTATGATGCTATTAGCGGTTGCGACCAGAAGGGACTCGGCTCTTAGATGACTTACTGCGCGTTGGATGATTGGAGCGTGGTATTCTTTGAAGTGGGTTATAGGAAGCAGGTTGGGCCTAGCTAGAGAGTAAGTAAGGCTCTCTAGCTGGCTTATATATAGCTAGGTTTAGGCTGTAATTAAGGCAGCTATTAATAATATTAAGTAAATAAAGCTTTGCCGCCTGAGGGGCAATAAATATTTAAATTCTGGTAGACTTTGGAGATGCTTGGATTTACCTTTTGAGGCTGATCTGCAAACTGAAAAAAATAATAATGCAAGAGTGTATGAAAGCAAGACGCTTATGTTGATTGCATTAACCCTCATTATCATTGGCTTCTTAGCATCCAATTAAGTGTGCCTAGCCCACTTCAGATTCCGACCTTGAGATGAAAGATATATCTGGTCTCCTAGGACCTCGCTAAAAACATTTTCTGATTTATTCAGATAATCCCAAACTCCACTGTCCTTAAATAGCTATTTTGATGTTCCTCTTGCACCCCCCTTTTACTGCTTAACAATCTTCTCAATTGTGTCCACAAGGATATCAGCGTGCTTCTGCTGGAAAATGAGCATAGGTCGTAGACGAACGGCACTGGCGCCACTGCCACCGATGTTCACACCTAGTTTCTTGGCTTCCGCTAGAAACTGGTCACGCTTGGGGCTGTCGAAAGCAATGAATGTACCTTGACCCTTGCCACGGAGGTTCTCGATCTGACCGGGGTACTTCTTGCTAAGAGACTCGAGGTCCTTAAAGAGGCGATCACCAACTCGTGCGGTATGGTTGACGAGGTCGTTCTTGTTGATTTCGTCGACAATGGCCTTGAAGAGGATGGCGCGAGCAGGGTCACCCATCCATGTGTTGAACTGTCTGTAAGGTTTGTTGGGGCGGATAGCAGGGTCGCCATAGTAGAAACCGGCAGCTTGAGCCTTCTTAGAGAAGGTCACGATATCAGGGGGTGTCTCGAGGTTCCAGTGCTCATGAGCCCAGAACTTGCCAGTAGCGCCAATACCAGTCTGGACTTCATCGACAATAAGTAGGATATTATGCTTCTTGGTCAGGGCTCGCAGCTTGCGGAAGAAGTCAGGTGAAGCGTGGTTGTCACCACCTTCACTCTGGACAGGCTCGACGACAACGGCGCAAGGAGGCAGGTGCCAGCTCTTAATAAGGTGCTCGACTTCATCGAGGCTGGCCTGCTCGATCTTCTTGTTCTCCTCCACGTTCTCCTCGAGGGGATATTTGAGCTTGGGGAAAGTCGCTTGAGGCCAGTCGAAAGCAGGGATGTCGACCTTGTGGATAGCCTTGGAGCGGGTGGTAGACAGCGATCCAAAGAGACGGCCGTGGAAACCAGTCTTGAAAGAAAGAATAGAGAGATCAGGGCTACCGGGGGCATGGTTGTTCATAGCACTGTCAAGTTCCTTAGTGCTGAAATCAACCTCAGGGCCACCACGCTCCTGCTGTCGGCGCCACATAAAAGCGGCCTTGTAGGCAGTCTCGTTGGCATCAGAGCCAGCCATGGCAGTAAAGACATTATCCAGACCCTTGGGAGCAACCGTGAGAAGACTGGACTTGAGAAGATCGGCCCAGTCGTGAGAAGGGAAGGCTCCGAGAGCAGGTCGGTTGACAATAGCGCTCACCATCTCAGGGCTGGAGGCGGCCTTGAGAAGGGCAGGGTTGTTATAACCGACTGCAATTGAAGCAATCTGAGCAAACCTATTTCTTCGTTAGTGTTACGTCGAGGATCTGACGTTCAATTGACTCTTACACATCGAGAAGCACGTTGCCATCAGGGTCGGCAATGTAGTTGCCCTTGCTCTTGGTGTAGTCTACAAGCATGTTTGCGCTACGAGTATCAAAGACCTTGGTGAGCTCATCCATGTGGCTCTTGGTCTTAGGGCCAGGAATGGCTGTCTTGACTGTAGGGGCCTCTGGCTCGCCAGCGAAGAAGGCCTTCTCGGAAACAGCAGCCATCCGCATGCTGCGCGAAGTAGCGAAAGAGCGGCAAGCTGCAGCTCGGGCAGCTCGGGCAGCTTGAACAGCTTGAACAGCAGGCCGGGCGGCCATGCCAGCGCGGAAAGCCGACATGACTAAGAGTTGCAATTGATGAAGAGTGTGGATGTCTTGTAGAGTGCTTCGACCGTGAGGTATGAATTGGAGCTGTGGTTTGCCTGCCAAGTGAGGAAGGAATGTTAGCATAAACGAAAGCGTGTCGTCATGATAAGCAAACAGGGTCACGAGATGCAACCATGATAGAAGCCAAACTGGGAGGGGTAACTCACTCTTGTCAAGGTAGAAGCTTTCAAGGTACCTATGAGAATGTCACACAGATGGGAGGTATGGAAGCGGGGGGGAGAGAACCAAGGAAGGGAGGTTGTCGTCAGCCCTTTTATAATGTATCACCTCTCCAACCCAGAAAGGAAGTGGTCCTCACTCGGACCCGGCTCTCACCTCACCTGCCTAACACTGGGGGTAGGTACCTAGTAGCCATGATGTCCCAAGCTTTAGTAGGTACAGCTGGAGACTAAAAATGTTTCTTTTCCCCCGCATTCGCTCTCAAGAAATTGACCAAGCGGAGCGCGGAAGTTGGTGAGAGACAACGGAGGGAAACAGGAAAGAGGGAGGGGTGAAGTTAGATGTGTTGAAAACTTGCCGTAATAGGTAAGAAGCTGTAGCGCCCCAGCTCGCCTACAGCATCTCTTAGCTCCTATCAGTTACTTACCTACCTACTAATCTTTTGTAGCATTGGGTTCTTGTCATGACCAGCCTCCATATCAAATTGCAAGGCACAGTTGATTTATTTGAATAATACTGTTGATTTCAGCGTCGTCTACGAAACCTTTTGCTCTTCCAATTCAATCTCGACCTGTCTTGGTCTCGAGGCCCGTGCCTCACCTCCGCCTTCACCTTACCCAGGCCCAGATCTCGATAACAGGCTGCAGTGCCGACATGTCTACTGTGCAGGGGTCAGATACTACACAAATACGTACCGATAACATCGATGGATGCATTGTCCAACCATAATTGCGGCCTATCTCACACTCAAGAACGCCCCGTGACCAGTTGTCAGCCACTGCGTATGTATATAGGTATCATCCACGGCACTGTCGCAATCCAGGTACTGGTACTGTTTGATAACAGAATCAATTCACCCTTTCACGGGCTGACCTTCCTGTTTCCATAGCCTGCTCTCCAAATCCACCAAACTCGCGCGGGGTAGGCATCTCCATATCTCGGGGTTTGATATAAAACGGTGCTCAGATCCTGATACGCCTTCTAGCTACAATACTTATACCAATCTAGTCAGGATTTCCGACCACTATTCCTCACCGAACTCACCTTCAGACATGATTGCTTACTTTGTTTGGTGATATTTCTACCGAGTGGGGATTTATCTGCTATTTAAAAGCAGCATATCTCCCATACAGCATAGATACACCCCCAAACATGGTAGCCGTCGTTCCCGTTCCATACCGGGCCGGTTCCGGTCTCGGAGCCGTCCGAGTTCTCGGCTGCCAGACGTTGCTTTTAGTGCGTTTGGCATCCAGAAGCCTACCCTTTTGGGCAGGTCAAGGGAGACTGGGGGTTCTATCCATGGCCTAGACAGTCGTCCACCTATAAACATTGGAACACGATAACAATCACATTAGTTGAAGACAATATTATCCAAGTTGGCCGATCATTCTAGTCAATTCAAAGAGTAACAAGTTGCCTCGATTCTCCGCGTGGCCATAAAAGTCTCATGCTGTCACAATGGCAATCTATAAGAGAAAGACGCGGCTCTTCCATCCTTATCAACTGCGTTAACCATCATGTCGATGCGTCCAAATCTGATGCCCAAAAGAACTCGCTACCAGAAATGCAATGCCAATGCCATGCTTGTATCACAGAAACAACGCCCACAATGCCCAAAACTCCTGATTCGCTTGCAAGTTAAACGTCTTTCTCATGCTCCCGCATATATCTGACAAAGGTCTTCTTGTGGGTCTGGTAGAGGTTAGCATCATAAACAGAACATCAATTTCAAGCAGTAGTCAGCGAATGCTTACCATTCCAGCATATTTGCCATCCTTTAGCACACAGATGTACCTGAGTCCGAGCTTCGCGAAAAGCTCATAAACCAAGTCCATTGGTGATCTGATATCCAGCGCAACAGGTGCCTATTACTCGTCAGTGGTGTGCGAGGTAGCACATATCGCGGAATGCTTACAGGATCTATGTAAGGTGTAAAGTCTGTGGGGTCATGTGCTCCCTCATCTTCGTCAATGCTAGGAACGTGGTCCATGAGGCAAAGATTCGTTGCTTCGTCTTCCAACTGATCAAGAGCAAATCCAAGATCAGGTGCAGGAATCAACCCAACCAAAATACCATGTCGCACAATTGGCAGTCCTCCATCGAGTTCGCCAGCCCTGTGCAGAAGCTCAAGTTTGATTCTCAAGCTGGTAGCGGGTACAACCGGTGAGTTCGTAATGTCAATAATTCGCTCTTTTCGAATCCGTGGCACAATGTCAGCCAGGTCTTCCGTAAAGATCGGCTTATGCTTATTGTCCAAGAATGGATATGAATTCATGCTAGTGAGGAGGTCCTGTACAAGTCAGTCGCTGCTCGGTACGTTGGCCAAAAAACAAAACAAAAAAACTTACGTAGATGCTGTTGGGCTCGATAGCATCAGCTGTCCATTTGGACACGAGGATCGCGAGAGAGAAGGGCAAGACATAATCAAGGCTACCCGTGAGCTCGAACAAGATAACTGCGAGTGTGACAGACAATCTTGTCACACCACACATGGTGGCACCGGCTGCGATAAGACCATACACACCAGGTTGGATGCACGAACCGTCTCTGCTGAATGCACAGTCTCCCCAGATAGCCCAATCCGGAACCCGTAGCACGGCCCACTGCACCATATGGCCGACTATCCGGCCCATCAAACCTCCGACAACCATAGATGGTACATAAATTCCAGCAGGAACTTTCTGTTGGGTGAGTTAGTTTCTGCCACAGCTCGTCCCGAATCAAACTTACAATGCCGAAAGTGATAACGGTGAGGAAGCCCTTGATCAAGAGAGCAACAAACAGTTCAAACAGAATAGGGGGGATCTCATCAATAGCCCCAGGGCACAATGCTCGTTCTTCCCAGTCAATACTAGAACCTTCGCACGGCGATGCGACATTCAGAAGCAGCTCAGCAACGGGAAGCTTTGTCAGAGCATTCCAATAGCTCATCAATCCTGTTACCAGTGCTACAAGCAATACCTCCAGTAGAGGGTGCTTTTTGATCAGCTGGATCCTTCTGAAGGATTGAGCCCAGTATTTGGAGGCTTTGATAAAGAGCGCCCCTAGTGCACCGCCAATGATGCCCACAAATATGAAGCTTCCAAGCTCGAAATACTCCCAGTCGACCAGATATCTCACTTCAAAGAGAACGATCTTGTGTGTACCGTATGGGTTGAGGAATTTGAGGGACAGCGCGGCGACGATACAGCAGAAGAAGGTTCGGAACAGCGTTTTTGCAGGGAAGAAGTATGAAACTTCTTCTAGGCCGAAAAGTACTCCGCCCAGCGGCGCACCAAATGCAACGGCGACTCCTGCAGCTGCGGCTGCTGATATAACCTCTCTTCGCTTTCCGTCGTTTCGATCGTACTTGGAAAATAATCGACACAAGATATTGCCAACGCAGGCAGCCATGTGAACGTACGGGCCCTCTTTTCCGAGACTCATACCGGAAGCGACACTTAGAATCAGTGCTGCCATTTTGATAATCAAGGTCCTGGCACCCAGGAAACCGTGCAAAACGAAGCCACTCAGAATAACGCGAACCTCGGCAACTCCACTGCCAGCTGCAGAGTAGTAGACCATGGGGGGATTCTCTGGCTTTGGATCAGGTTGTGGTTGAGGTGTTGAAGATTCACTTGTGCTCAAGTCGTCATATGTCTGTGTGGGTTCATCAACAGCTAGGTTCTCGTCTAGAGTCGTCAGTCGATACGCAGATGGGACAACTGTTTTTGTCCACAGTGCCATCCAACAGGCAATGAGAGCAAGGGCGAGAACGAAGGCCATGTAAATCGCGAAGCTTCTCCAGATGTCTCCGGAAGGGCTATTTACAACATGTGTCCACCTTACCCAATCCTCACAGGCTTCCTCGGCGCAGCATCTCTAAGGTCAATATTAGCCTACTTTCGTTCTGAGGACAGGCTGAAGAAGGCTGTGCATCATGAATTACTGACCTTTCTGCTGAGGTACCAAGCTTTGCTGCAGAAGCCTTCCTTGAAATCAAAGACAGTAGATTCGGCGACATCAACTGTGTATGCCATCAATGCAACGAGAAAGCCGCAGAGGGCACTCAGAATCCAGCCCTGGGCGCCATCAAAGATAATGCGAACCCTGCCCCAGAAGTCCTTACGACTTCGTAGCTCCTTGACCCTGTAGGAATCGGCGATTGCATCGTGCACCCAGTCGGTACTGGTGAATTGATCGTACCACATACGCTCATCGGGGAAGATTGTGCCTTTCGATTCGGCCATGGAGGACTCATGGCGGTCGGACAGGGCGTTAACCAGTCTCGAGCTCCACGAGGGATGTCGGCTATGATTTCGAGAGCCATGATAGGCACCTGAGACACGAGATTCAATTAGCTGGAGTCAGAATTGTTATATTTTTTAAGAGCGTACCTATGTAGCTGTGGTCCCGCGACAAGGAACCCTTTTGCTGACGAGTCGAGCTTTGCTCACTGATACGAATGCGCGACCTCGAAGCTGTGAGCAAGGGGGTTCGCTCATCCAGTTCTCCTGTCGAAGCGTTCCGCTGTAAAGGATTCCGTCTTCGCGTAGTCCGTGGTGAGGGCGGCTCGGAGCCTTCTGCTTCTTGTCCCGCCATGATGGAATGAAACTACGGTGCAAATGAAGTTGAAGGAGCAGGAAGTGGAGTGACAGGCAAGCTCCAGGGGCGATATGAGTTTAAAGCAAGGCGCCTGCTCCAGGGATAAAGAGAAGATAAAGATCGGCTGCGAATGAAACAGAGACTGGGACACAAGGATGATCTGGTCCGAGTACTGTATATCGCGACACCCGTGCCCGTGCTTCGCCCGAGAACTTTGATGGTTCGTTGGTTGTCACACCGTCACCTTCTCAGGGTCCAGGTGACCCTCGTTGGCGGGAATGTGGAGGCGCGCCAAACGTGACTGGACTTTAAATCAAGATGGCGGGGGGTGATCAGGTATAAATAGAGGCCGCCTGACGATGGTGACACGGAGAATCGAGAGATGGAGAAGACAAAGGAAGATTCTCATCGACTCCTGGAGCTAGATCAAGGTTTGGAGGAAGCGAGGGGTGCTACCTAGTTGACTTAAGGTTGCTTTCTTATTGTTATTGGTCTCGTCAACTGTCAACTGCCACATTCGGTAACAAATGCGCCGAATCGTTGTCAACGTCAACGTTGACGTTGAATCAAACTCACATACCCGTTCAACTCAAAAATTCAAAAGTCTATTTACTGTTATCTCTAGAGTATCCGTTTCTCGTTCTTCACAATACAATGAACTCTTCTCTACCGAAAGTTCCTAGTCGAGCGGACTCAAGAGGGATAAGGGACATATCACACCCAACACATGATGAAACGCAATAAAGAATACAGGGGTTAGTCCACCAGAGCACGACATGTATTCTGGAGGTACATGAGCGGTCTACGCGTTATGCCCAGACTCAAAAGTACCTGTCACTACCTGAGGGAAGTCCTTCGGCATTTCGTCATTGTGCTGTAGGGTGTCCCCACCAAATGCTTAGGTAGCTGACTCAAGCTATGCCCACTTTCTGCCGTAGGCGGCTAGCGTTAAGCGCTTGTTGCGCATGGAACGGTTAAATGGAAGATGCATTTTGCTTCTGATTCTCTGATATCGAAGGGCTTCTATGTCATACTATGAATGAAATGGTACATATTGTACGGAGTATAAAAACCTGAACTCGGTGTCTGCCGTTGCATCTGCCGCAGCCGAAGTAGCATGCTAAGCATTTGGCGAAGTGGTTCTAACAAGGGCTTTTACAGAGTATATCAGGGAGACGATCTTGGAAGTGGGATGCTGAATCCTACGAATCATTCGGGCTTTGGCCGATAATTTACAAGGCATCTTGGTGACCAAGCTACAAAGCAAAGGCAATGCTTGATCAACCCCTCAAACGAGGCATTTGCTTGGATCAGGACTGTCTGAGACTATACACGCGGCCGATGATCATGTGTGTTCTGAATCATAAGCTGAGACTGGCCTATGTGTTGCAATTGGTTCCCATCATGGCAACTTTATTGTCAGCCAAAGCGCCAGGTTGATCTGTACAGCCGATCATTTTATTTCCGGATATGGCTGATGAAATTGTGGCGTAGATATATGGCTGTTGGCGGGCAACTCTTATCTCTTATCGGCTAAAAATTCAGAAAAAGTTGCGACTACGACGGGCTATTTTCGCAACCTTGGTTACGCAAAACTTTAGACGTCTTTTCTTTCTACCCATTCAAATTTCTCACAGCTCGCAAATATGGCTAAGAAGAGAAAGGCATCAGCGCGCAATAATGCGCCATCGGGCCCCAAAGAACTTGATCCTTCGGAAGCCCGCCTTGGACCTATTACTACCTATGAGGATGTTGCCGACTCAGAAGACGAGTACTTCATGAACCGAGACCAAATACTGCTTGACGAAGCGCCAGACTCGAAACGTCGAAGAAAAGAAGATGACGATATCGAGCTGTCCGATGAAGAGGTTCTTGGATACGAGGACTCCGACTCAGAAGAGGAGGACGACCAGGGTGATCAGCCGCGTAAAAACAAGGGCTCAGCATCCAAAGATGCAGCCTCAGATGACGAAGCTGGCCAGGAAGATGAGGAGGGCGATTCCGGTTGGTGGGGGTCCTCAAGAAACGACTACTACAACGCCGACAATATCGAGACCGAGGCCGATGCTCTCGAGGAAGAAGTGGAAGCTAAGCGTCTTCAGCAGAAGAAGCTTTCCAAGATGGCTGAGGAGGATTTCATTTTTGATGGCGATGAGTGGCTGGCCGAGGGCCAAGAAGATGGTGAGGGCGAAGAGACGATCACAGAAGTCCTGAAGGAAGTTGAGATCACCAACGACATGAGCCCCGAAGAGCGATATACAATTCTCAAGAACCGCTATCCCGAATTCGAGCCCCTTGTCAAGGAATTCCAGAACCTGCAACCTACTTTAGTAGATTTGCAAAAATCAGCCCAGGGTCTCTCGGGCCAATCACTAGAAGCCGTCAAGTACTGGGTGGCCGGCTGCTACGTTGCTGCACTCGCGAGCTATTTTGCCATCCTAACATCTCCAGCAAGAGATAACGCAAAGGTGCAGAAAACTATTGATCCTGCCGAGCTACGGGATCACGAGGTCATGGAGACGTTGATGAATTGCCGAGAGGCATGGCAAAAGGTCCAGGATCTCAAGTCAACCAAGAATTTCGATGGCGACGCTATTTCAGATATCGACGATGATGCATTGATGCAGGGTGTCAAGAGCCTCGAGGCTGAGGTGAAGAAGACAAAGAAGAGCAAGAAGTCATCTAAGCAAGAAAAGGCCGCTGCTGAGAAACTGGCGCGAAAGCTGGAGAAGGTCAAGGCCGGAGAAGCTGCCGTTGCTGATCTCTATGATCTACCTCTTCCCGGCAAAAAATCCAAGAAGTCAAAGAAGGCTGCTGCTATCGAACAAGACGATGACAACTCTGACTTTGGTGAAGAGGACGTTCTTGATGAGCGAACTGCAGCTGAGAAGGCTGCCCGCAAGAAGAGTCTCAAGTTCTACACATCTCAAATCGTACAGAAGGCGAACAAGCGTGCTGGCGCTGGACGGGATGCCGGTGGTGATATGGATATTCCTTACCGTGAACGACTTCGAGACCGTGCGGCGCGTCTCAACACCGAGGCTGAGCGACGTGGACAGAAGAACTCCAAGCTTGGAGCAGACCTTGACGACAACAGTGACGATGAGGACACCACAACGGCCAAGACTGTTCGTGACAATGAGGACGAGTACTACGATATGGTGGCACAAAAGTCAAAGAAGAACAAGGAGGACAAGGCCGCCCGTTACGCAGCATACGCTGCTGCCAGCAAGGCAGATCGAGTGGTCGAGAAGGAGGAGCTTGGTGAGGATGGCAAGCGTAAGATCACATATGCTATCGAGAAGAACAAGGGTCTAGCGCCCAAGCGAAGCAAGGACGTCAGAAACCCCAGAGTCAAGAAGCGCAAGCAGTACGAGGCGAAGCAGAAGAAATTGAAGAGCATGAAGCCCGTTTGGCAAGGCGGCGAGCCCAAGGGAGGATACCAAGGAGAGCTGTCAGGTATCAACACAGCTGTCGTCAAGAGCACAAGACTATAGATTTAAAATTCATCAAGGACTTGGTTAATAGCGTCATAAAAAAAAATTCACTCAATTTTGTGAACGTCCATTTACTTGACTGCCGCGATGTTCATGTAAGTCCCCTGGTTATCATTTTTAGCGGGCCGACCCTTGTAGTTATGGCGGGGCCAAACTCCACGTTGCTTGATGAACAGCTTCCCTTCAGCAAACCTACAACTTTCCAACGTCTCTCCCTAAACTTCAACGAGCGTAAGGAACTGGTTGCGGCAAAATTTTGAACAGATGCCTATCGATAGGTAAAACCAGCACTATACGATCCATTGCTCTCGCGCAACAATGGCCGATATCGACACCTCCAAGCTCACCTCATCCGCCCAGATCTTCTCTCCGAATAACACCCTCCCGCAAATCCGAGCTATTCACAAAAGCCTCCATGTCGCAATCGAAGAAAAGTCCACCCGCCTGCGCACTCAGGTCGGAAGCTCTTATCGTGACCTGCTCGGGACAGCGGACACTATTGTGCACATGCGCGATGACAACGATGTCGTTCAGGAGCTTCTAGGCAAGATGGGAGGCCGATGTGGTAGAGCTGTGATCAGCGCCAAGGCCACCGGTCTCGCTAATTTTGTCGCGAAGGAAAACAAATTCGCTACCTCTATCGCGGCACGGTTGAGGCTACTCGACGCCTGTGTCCTAGTTGTTGGGAGAATACTTAAGGGCAGTGGTGGACTGGGCGACAATGCCAAGAAGGGAGACAGATTGGTACTTTCGACAAAGGTCCTTGTTCTGAGCCGACTTTTGATAAAGAGTCTCTCTGACGACGTGACCGCCACTGGCAGTCGCCAAGCCATCGAAACCGCCAGAGCATCCGTTAGCAAGCTACGACGAAGGTTGCTCAGGAACGTCGAGAAGGTCTTTGAGAGGGCTGGCGATGAGACGGAGAGGGAAGACGTGCAAAAGGCACTATGTGCATACAGCTTGGCAACAAGCTCCGGAGCAAGAGACGTCCTCCGCCATTTTCTCCATGTGAGAGCAGAGGCTATGGGACTAGCATTCGAGGTTGAAGAGAATAATCGGAAGAGGAGTGCTGATGACGTTGTTCAAAGTTTGAGGCTATATTCAAGAACTCTTCTTGACGTGCAGGCTTTGGTACCAGGCAGATTGTCTTTGGCGCTCTCCAGCCTTAAGAGACACCCTCTCCTAGCTGACCCCGGCCTCAAGCAGCTTGAAGGGCTACGATTAGACGTCTATGAACGGTGGTGTGACGAAGAAATCCAATACTTCACACCGTTTGTCAGGCATGACGACCTGGATGGAAGCCAGGCTCGTGAGATGCTAGCCGCATGGTCCGAGAAGGGATCAGGGGTTCTCCTCGGCGGATTGAAGAAAACACTGAACACAATGTCCGAATTCAAATCCATTATGGAGCTTCGGACAAGCGTTTTGGAGCTTTGGATTAGAGACGGTGGGAAGGCTCGAGGTATCGATCCATCAGAAATGCAGGATTCTCTCCGCGAAGCCATCAACTCACGCATGCTCGAGGTCCTCGATACAAAGGTCAGCAAGCTCCGCTTAGTTGGGTCGGAGGTCTCTGCAGTGCTAGGGCGATGGAAAGATGGTATCACCGATGAACATGTGAGCATCTGGAACGAAGAAGTTTACGATGAAGCTCTTGCGGGTGGCGCTGCCCCGTTTGTGCAAGAGGTCGTGTCTCGGTTTTATGGGCGGAATGATGCTGTTTCCAAAGCAGCGCAGTCGTACAAGTCATGGTATCATGTCATCGATGATGTCAAGGAGGTTGTTGAGCAATTGAGACGGCAACGCTGGGATAATGACTACGACGAGGTTGAGGATGAGGAGACGATCGAAGCTCGACAAAAACTCTTAAGTAAAGAAGATCCCCAGATGCTGCAAGAAAGGCTGGATGCCACGCTTGACAAGTCTTTCAAAGAGCTTGAAGATCAAATCCAAAGTCTCTGGGATGAGCGGGCCGAGTCATCGCGCAATGGTAAAGTAGCCATGTACTTCCTCCGTGTTTTACGAGATATTCGAAATCAGCTACCAGATCGCCCTTCCATCAAGAACTTTGGCCTGAAGGCTGTCCCTTCAATGCATGAGAAGGTGGCTTCGGCAGTTTCACGGTCTACTCTAGAAGAGTTCTCTAGGCAAGGTCTTTCACAGCGACTTGTGGTGGGTCGACCACTCTGGGATGGAGAGCCAGCGCTACCTAACCAGCCCTCGCCAGAGGTTTTCCAGTTCCTACGATCACTATCACTGTCTATGTCGGACGAGGGGGCTGATCTCTGGACCAAAGCTGCTGTGTCTGTGTTGAAGAAGCACCTGGCCGAGCAACTATGCAAAATGTGGGAGGCAGCAGTGGTGGAGCACTCAGTTGACGACAGGGAAGACGTCAAAGACGAGAAGTCGGGGGAGGTAGATGCAAAGGAGGATACGGAAGAAGATGATACAGAGGATGAGAATACAGAGGAGACCGATGAAAAGAAGGCCAGTGCAGAAGAGGAGTTACCAAAGCCTGAAGATGATACCAAAGAGAAGAAACCTGGTCTCGGTGCCGAGCAGAAGACGGATGTCTTCACACAATGGCTCTTTGATATTGCCCTCTTGCGGCGTTGCATCGGCAACACAGAGTTAACAGGCAGCTCGTTCCAGAACCTCGAGGACAATATTTACCGACATTCCAAGTTAGACGAAGCAGCAAAACACCGAGTCTCGAAGTCATCGAACGACTTCTGGCAACGAGTCAGTTTATTGTTTGGTCTGCTAGCATAGGGAATACGCAACACTTGGCAATCGAAGACTATTAACAACCTACCAGTTATGACACTCCTGCTGAAGACACTATCAATTAAACTGTGCTGTCCGCACCAAATAGTATGTATACGGGTGTCAGTACCTTGTTCATAGGGCATTGTGACGTGTCCGCCTATCACATACGACCACAGCTCGTAGAGAACACGGGGTCCCGTCTAGTTTTTGTCTTCTGTTCGAGGGTGACTATTTTTCGCCGCCTCTGTCTCCGAAACTGGAGACATAGGCCATCGTTTTTGGAAATGAGTGAGCACTGTGTGCTTCAGTTAGATGATGATGGAATGGACAATGTTCTCTTGTCTGAATGAGTGAAATTTAGGTTAAGGCGGACCAGAATGAGGAGGACGAGATGGATCTGCGGCGAGGCAGTAGTCGGGATAATATCGATATTCGGATTTTGGAGTTTATTGCAAGCTACAGTTCCACACGAACCATCAAAAAGAACTGTGACTCGTGGCTATGCCCTCAACTCAAGCATGTGCTAGATCTCGTTCTGATTTGCGTTGAAAACGACGACGGGGCGTTTCAGTAGCGATCAAGAGGAAGATTTGTATTCCGCTGACGCGATCCGGCAGAGCCAAGTAAGCTCTCTGAGAACTCTTTGTCATGGCTTGAGGCTGTCATGATTTTTCATGCTGTCGCAGTTGATTGGTCTCATCATGCCAGGGGATTATGTTGAGCCGGAGCTGGTCATGTCAGGTAAATGTCCTTTGATGTTTTAGGTTATGTACAAGACTTTCACGTAATCCGTCGAGTTGAAATTGGCCTGAGCCTAATTCACTAGTCTCCTCAACGAAACCTTCGCTAGACTAACTTTTCCACAAGGCTACCAACGCTGTTGCCCAACCACGATTCCTTTCAACCTTCCCGCAATGTTCCAATCCTCCATCTTCTCCGCCAGCCCCATCAACTCCTTCGCCTGAGGCAGGTGGACGTCTTGAGGCGGCCAATCAGCGATGTCCCTGAAGGCTTTGAAGCTGCCTTGACTATTGACGCTGCCCCTGATGTGACCTGGTAGACAGCTGTTTATGCGAATGCGTAAATGTGATTCTGAGCGCCCAGATCGAGAAGAAAAAGAACTACGTTCCTTGTCATTAGCCTCACTGAGAAACTAGATGATCCGCTTGTGTTTCGCATACTTTGCAAGTTGAGCTCTTATTTCCACCGTCCGTCCTTGCTGACTTGGTAACGAGGGGTTGCAGAATTGGATTTAAAGAAAGAATGTGCAAGCCCATAAGGAACTTGCCGATCTGAATTTAGAAAGGCTATTAGGTTCGTATTCATACAGGATGCAGTTGGTAGGTGACTTACCTTGGCGTGAATGCAGGAAGCGGTCCAAGCAAATATGTTCGGCGATTGTGCACGGTGTATTTGTATGAGGTGTAGGGCATATGTATAGCGCTTTAAGCAGAGACACCAATGAGTCCGTCAATACTTGGTGCTCTGTTCCGTGCCAAATCATATCGTATAATGCGGATGAACAAGCTATACAGGGTCAGAGGGTGGTCCATCATGGTGAGAAGGCACCTACCTGGTCAGAACTCCAGGGACATTGGCCTTGGTGTAAGGTGGCATGTGCTTCGAGAATGAGAGCAGGGCCAATGTTGGACAAGCGTTCAAAAGGTGATATAGTTTCTCTAGACTGAGTTGCTCGACTGGTCGGAGAGAGTATCGTCTGAGATGGGATTCGAGGTTCGGTAGCGCCTTTGCAAGTGAATATGCGTGGGATGAAGCGGAGCCGATGCTGTTGAACCTAGAGGGAGTTTCCCAGAATATAGAGCGCGTCAGCCTTAGCTGACGACTAACGTGCCCTCCTTTCAGATGTTGTATCTTGTGCTCATCTCTGGCGGTGGGATGTTCATGCCTCTGAAGTCTGAACCCTTCCACCGCCTCAGAAGCTGTTGATTTTCTACAGAAACGCACCTTGAGGATAAATTTGATGCAACATTGCTGCGAACCAAGAAAAGTCGACTGCAAGGTTGTTCAGGAATGAAGATGTCATTTGTGTAAAAAGGCGTTGTGACCGTAAAGGTTACTACAGAAGGAGATGCAATGTGTGATCGAGGTGTAAGAGGAAGACGAGGAGGAGGAGGATGATAGGGAGAAGACGATGAGGAAGAAGAAGAAGAAGATGAGGACGAGGATGATGGGGAGAAGATGATGAGGATGGGAGAAGAAAGGTGAGGGAGAGGACGAGGAGGAGAAGATATACCATATCCTCAGAATGATCACTCCTGCCTCAAGTATCAAGACTTCATTTTACCAAGCAGGAACCTCTAACCCCCCTACTGTCATCGGGAAACAAGTGACTAGCGTAACTGCCGTACCAAACATCAAATATGGCAGGCAATAAGGTAAGCAATGACTGGGTCTACTAAATGCAGTCTTGACGCCTACTAACAATTCGAGGCAAGACCTTGACACTATTCACTTGCCTACCTGGTAGGTAGGTAGTTACTCGGGTAGACACAAAAGAATTAAGAGGTAGGCATATATGTATACCTTAGTAGTTGTCATAAGCTACAGCGCAGGTAGATAGATACCTACGCGGGTAACGGGGGTCTAGGTCAGGGTGCTAGCATTAGAAAGGAAGTGTTTTCTTTCCCTCTTCAGAATTGCTATAGTATATGGGCTTGCTTGTGATATATTTACGAGATCTCAAGAAGTAACAGATTTCCTCCGGAACTGCATATCAACAGACCCAACAGAGCCCAACAGAGATATGGCGTTCTGATAGTCCAGAAATCTGCTGATCATAGTCATCGGGGCTTCCTAAACTAAAAGGTTGGTTTCATGGTTGTGAAAAACAGCTCTGCTCCGGACCCCCTCCTTCCCCGGGTAGGTGGTTAAATTTGCCAGTTTAGTTGCCTCCATTATCCTCGAATATGGCGACTGCATACGTAATTCTCTTCGACCATATGTATATTATTATGTGTTGTTTTTCCTGTCTGGCTGGAAAACGCTGGCTGGCCTCGATATGTGATTGACGATAACACAACCAGTGATTTATTGGCACTTGCCAACTCGGCTAAAAAGACCAAAATACTCTATGACCTCAGTTCACGGATACATCATGTTCAAGTGTAGAAGTTGAACTTTCTCTCTGATGCCAAGTGCTCATCATAGGTCAAGCACAAGATACTACAACCGAATTCGGATATGGAAAGAGAGAAGTGGAGAGATTCAGATGCAATTTATACATGCGGGAAGTCACAGTGTATTTTACTGTGTTGGCACTGTATCACATACTGTACGAAGACGTCTCGTTGAGCTCGGTTTAATGCTGCTTAAGGTTTAAAATCAGCATTGTGTGATTCATTCATTTGGTCGGCGAGTTCAATATCCTGTAAGATAGATCTAAGCCACTCGGTAAAAATAACACATTAACTTTTTCCCTCTTTCAGGCAGAATAGACTCTGTTTTTCCTGTAGCCAATATCAACTCTCAATAAATAAGCCATTAAATATCTATGACTCGACCATCTTCATTTATGCAAGTATATAGTAAGAGTTCCAAAAGCTTACATCAATTATGCAAGGTGGTCAAAACAAAGATCAATCATAAAAAACTCAATAAAAAACACTTTAGGTCCCCTCGAAGAGGACATTGTGTGATTAAAAGTGTAGTTTTGTTGAGTACGCCTCCAGCGCCTTTGCGAAAATCTAGCCTCCCAAGATAAATTCTCAGCTGTGGTTGAACCTTGCCCGGGGTTAAAATAGCAATTCTCCGTGAAGTGGTTCGCAGAGACAGAAGCAGAGAAAATTTACCGTGTATATTTTGCAAAACTATAGCTCTTTCTAGTATATATTGAGAATTCAAAATGCCTATACAGCTATACGCAAGGTATAGCCAAAGGCTGCAGATAACAAGATAACATAATAAGATGCTTATTTTCAGCATAACCCAATATAAGGCGTCATATACTACGCCAAAAAAAACACACCAACCTTAATGTCAAGTCTCAGCAGGCCACACAGCTACTACCTTAAACCTTAAGATCTAACTAAACAAGTGACCTCAATCCACGAGCATAAAGCAGATATTTCCCCAGCCTTAGATTGGATCAGATCTCAAGACAACGCAGTGGGAGGAACACAAGTTGAGGATAAACACGGCTTAATAAACACTTGGGTTAGTACTGATTTATAACTAAAGGTAGTGGAAAATACGGGATCCCGTCCGCTCCCCCTTAGTTAATCCCCAGTGTTGTATGTTTTTTTCTCCCTTGTATAATCTCTTCTTGTCACATATTATGTGGTTGTGCCAATTTTGTGCGACGTTGTCAGTCCTTACCTTAGCGTAGCAGCGTACCTCGTGAGTTGGGTGAAGAAAAGACACAGAATCATAAGGTGAGAAAGCACATGTCCGAGTCGAGTCTTACGGCTTCGCGTTGTCTTCTCTGGTATAGATAATAAAGCGCAAGTCATCACAGCTTGTGTCGCTTCGCACCGCTCGCAAGCTTTGCAAACTCCTCCTGAGGTACACCCGTCATGAATCTCTCCAGCCCAGCAAAAACCTCATGGACATTCTGTGTATGCAGAATATCCAGCTCAGGCTTCCTGACCAGCTTCTTAATTCCGATCAAGCTATCCCCAATAAGATGGTCTCCCAGCCTCTCGTCAACCTCTTGCAACACTCTAGCCCTGAACTTGACATCATCGCCCTCTTCAAAGATGGCATTGACAAATCCACAGCGCTCAAGATCCTGAGATCCAATGCGGCGACTCATGAGCAATGCTTCATTCGCTCGTGCAGGTCCGAGACGCAGTGCGAGTGCTCGCGATGCACCACCCTCAGCAACAAGACCAATAGATGAGAAAGGTGTGAGGAGAAAGGTCGACGGTGCGCAGTAAATAAAGTCAGCAAATGCAATGAGCGCAGCTGTAAGGCCTACAACAGGGCCATTGAGGCCAACGACGAGAACCTTGGGATGAGTTGCAAATGCATGGGTGATGTTGAGGTTTTGAGCGACAAAGCCCTGCAAGACTTGCTTATGGACTGCCTTCCCGTCTCCGGCTATCTCTCGAGAGACTCCCACGTCAGCTCCTCTGCGAGCAGTCAGTTATGTGCATGCTTATATCGGTTGTCCATCATTTGGAAGACTCAGTGGAGGGTTCTCACGCTGAAAAGTATCGACCCTCTGCCAAAATCACTGTAGTGAAAACCTCGTCATGAGTAGCAATCTCTCGCATCTTCTGAGCGAGATCATAGTATTGTGCTGAGTTAAAGGCGTTGAGTTTTCGTTCATTACAAATGGTCAAAACGGCGACACGGCCACGATATTCGAGTTGCAGGGTAGACTCTTCTGTCATATTGAAAGCTGTAGACTGTAGTATAAAGATCGGAGACGAGAATATTCGAAATGAAAAGACCAGATGAATGGAGGAGAGGAGACTTGTAGGATTGTTTGATGATGAAGAGGATAACCAGGAGAAGTTGAGTTGACTTCTTGTTCTCTCCAACCTTGGGTATTTTACTTACATGGGTGATTGAATTACCCCGGATTTTGTCTCCCCACTCGGTTGGCGTACCGAGATGCCTCGGCATGGGGGGCGGAGATGTTGCCAGAGCCAAGTGCAGGGTGATCGATTACTGTAGAACGAATATTTGGCTGAACTTGACTGTGCAATAAAGCGTAGAAAGAGTGACAACTGACTTGCATAATGCTCGAGTTATTACACAGCCTTCATCAGGCTCTAAATACCTTGTATTTGCTGTCTACAGCTCAGGTGAGCTAGGAGCATGCTGAAGTATCCCGGACCAATCACGAAACAGCCAAAAGTGTCTCGATTAAAGAAGTATATATAACGTATATGAATAATCCATTCAAACTACGTTATCTTGGTAGGCACTGAATTACTGAAGCCCAAGGTACGTTGACATCCCCGGTCCATCCGCAAAACTCCTTTGCCGAAAGATTCAGCATGCAATTTCTTTTCAATCATCACAATAACCACCCGCTCACACTGTCCCTTCACATTCTTTCTCTTAATCATTCTTCTTCGCACCTGCTGGCGCCTCCGTTGAATCGCCATTCCTATCGGCGTTTCGGGGCAAATTGCCTCTGCTTGGGGAAGCTCAATGGCAGCGTTAGACGGGCTACGCTAACCTGTTGTTTCGTATCCTTGTTTACAACATGCTTCATGCGACCACCAATCTCCTGGAAGTAGGCATTCATGGTCTTCTGGTCGATCTTCAGATCGTCACGTAGATTCTGTGTGTCAACCTCAAAGTTGTCGATGATGCTTGCGAAAACACAGCAATGTGTTATCAGCAGATCAACGTGGAACTTGCGCATCTCACCACGGTCGGAGAACTTGCGGCGAATGCTTTCAATCACAGCCTCGGGTGCAGGAGAAAGGAACTCCCTGAGTTTCTCTCGAGGTGCGATAGTTCGGGTTCCACGGGCCTTGCCAGGCTTGCTGTGGAGGTAGAAAAGCAGCACGAAATAGAAGTATCGTAGTACACGCAGTCGATCCACCGCCTCCTCGTTACCTGCCACGCGGTTCACCCGAGCGGCAACAAAGCGTGATGACACCTGAATGCCCTCCTTGTGTTGTACCTTCTCTTGCCATTCTCGAACGGGGACCAGCTTGAGGATGTCGGCTCCGATGATCTTCTTGGGATCGTAAACGTCTTGGATCTCGGTCGCTTCCATGTTGGCAATGGGCACAGGCTTGGCGGCATCCACAACCGCTTGTAACTCCTCTCTCGATGACATGGTCGATGTGACCTCTCCAACAGAGTTGAGCATAGCACGCGCTGCCGCATCAATCTGGGCAGGCTCTTCCCCAGCCTTCCTTTGCGGTGCGATAGCGTTCAAGACGTTCTCCTGGATGGCCTTCTTGGCCTTCTTGGTACCGAATGTCTGGCCGAGGTCGGTCTTGAGCTGTAGCATTGACTGTACTTCATTAGAATATTGCTCCTCTAGAGTAGATGGATGTAGTCGTACCTGGCTATTATCACGCTGACCAGAAGTAGCAGCGGCGCCTTGCCTTGCTCGTACTGAAGCCCGCATTGTCATCTTCTTTGCCTCGACCACCTCAAGTTTTCCTGTCTTGGGGTCGTAGATTCCAAGGAAGTGATTTAAAGCCGGCTTTTTTCCTCTTGGCTCGTCCGATTTGACCGTGTAGTCCATAGATCGATGCGCATTCGAGTGCAGCAGGAAATCTTTTTCGGCAGCCGATTCAGGCTGCTTGCTTTTTGACTTGGCGCCATTCTTGGGTGCATAGGAGTGGAATGGAATGTTCTTTGGTACTTGGAACCCAACAGCCGTCGCTATTCGAGATGAGTCAATATCTGTCGCATCGCACCCAAGCAGAGGTGGTGGTTGGTACCTATCACGGGAGGGCAGAACTTGGGTCTGAGGACGGAAGAGATGGTCGCTGATGAAGGGGGCGCATCAATAACGACCTTCTTCTTTGGCTTCGTAGACTCTCCGCTTCTCTTGCGCTTTTCACTCCCCATGTTGGATGGCCGATTATCGATTTCGTATGTAATCTTGAGTACAGGTACTGTTGATACAGACAAGGTCTTAGAAATTTTTCGACTTTCCCCGGCAGAAAGAGAGAATCCGTCGTTTAGCCGGCCGGACAGGGAAGGCGGTGAGAGGCGAGAACGTACCTCGCGGCTGCATCGAGATATGTGGAAGAATTAAGTTAGGGATCTAATTTATAAGAGCCGTATAGAAAAGTTCCAGAATGGCGATTTCATATACTGCCGTATGCAGTTCAATTGATGGTTATTGGCGCTGATATCCAGTATCTCCAAATCTCCATATCTTCAGCTTTCCATATCTGCAACCCACCAAGTAGCTCCACAAAGGTTGGTAGCGCTGCTGTCGCACCTCGGAGCTGGATGCGACAGAGCGTCACGCACAACATATCGTCATTTTTAATATTCGGAAACGGCAAAATCAGCCGCATTTGAAAGAACTGGTATCGCGATATCATACATAGAGCAATTAGCCTGAGGTCGAAGGGTTTGCGAGAGTTGGCCAACAGCTAGCGCCCGACAGAGCTTGGCCAACCTCCCGCTGGAGCTAATTGGTGTCACGAGGGCACAATCACGAAGCACACAGGTTATCAGAGGAATACTCTGTATTTCTTTGTCTTAGAACTGCCAATCAGGTTCTTGTTGCATCGTCTTTTGCGAGCATGACTGATGGTCTTTGATCCTAACACCGCCTGGTTCCCGACCGTCCAATTGCCATAAATCCCCATCCCCATAATGTTCATTGTGTGCCCAACAGCCGCTCAAGTGCGGGGTTCCACCACCGTGACGTAGTTCCCAAAGTCAAATCCCAGCTCAGTACGTTGCGGGACATCCCAGAGGCGCCGGAGTAGCGTTCGCAGCTTCGGCCAGAGTATCGTTGTGCGGGTGAAGTCGTAACATCATGAAAGATGAGTCAAGTCAGGTTGAGGTGCGAGGTGTTTATTTGCTGTGAAAACGGTTAGCTATAGTCAACATGTCGACACAGCAATGCAACTTACGATCGAGCCCTCATCTTTCTTCTCTTGCGCTTGAGGCGGCGAACCCGCTTCTTCCTCCATTTGGCTCTCATCTTGATTGACGATGCTGTTGGAAGGCGTTAGCAGCTGTGGTGCGCATGCGAAATGCCGCCAACAAGACAAGTAGCTTGCGGTGGCATGAGCTCAAGCTCAATGCCTGCAAGCTACAAGCTACAGGCCAGGGTCGGGTCGCGTGAACTTACTCTTTCGTGGATGAGAATCGTGTTGGGATAAGGAACAAACTTCTGAAGCTTTGGGAGCAGAATTACGATTTTGTGTATGCAACCCCATCACAAGCACGTGACTGAACCCCATCGTTCCTTCTCACGGTGCTTTGCCTACCTTACCTGGAAACCCCCCACCAAAACTTGGGTGGGCGACGAGGAGGGTGCCAATTGAGTGGGGCACTGTCCCTGCGCATACAGTGCCAGCCCAACGACTGAAGCAGAAAGGAAGGAAGGAGGGAAGGAACGGCTGCAATTGTTTTAACTGCGACAATAGGAATTGCAACCGACGAGAAAATTAGCCACTAATTGAAGAATTTCTACTCAACCACCATCGCCATCTAAGCCAACGAACTCGTGATCTTGCTACACCAATCTTACCCAGCCTACTAATCTAGCAAAGAAAGCACTTACATGTACAAGCAGATGAACCAGATCCAGATCCAAAATTCTGTGAACCTCAATATGGAAGAGGATACGACTCGCGTGTCGCAAGAAAGTCCAGCTGCATATCTCCATCTAGTAGACACCAGAAGCGAACACCAATCTCAGCGTACGCTCTTCCTACCCTCAGGTCTCCACCTCTTCTGGTTCTTTCTAACCCGCTTCTCAGAATTGTTTCCAGTGTGGGAGCGAGAAATCTTCAAGATCGGGCGAGACCCTCGTGCAAAGTGAGCAAATCTCTACATGGAATTCATGTCACACAAGCTCACATATACAGCACGTTGGCTGTCGACAATGACCTCGACGTTGCAGTTTCTCGAAACCACTGCGAAGTCTATGTAGTGGTATATGAGCCAACTATCAACCATGTCTACGTGCGAGACCGAAAGTCTTCAAATGGCACCTTTGTCAACGGTCAACTCATTGGTTCTGGTCCGGATATAAGCCCCGGCTACCTAGTACAGAGCGGCGATGTGATCGAAATTCGACCATACTAGAAGTTTACAGTCATTCAAGATCAGTCACCTCCTCGCCATGAGTTAACCTACTTACAACTAGAGGAATGCAAGGTAGGCCCGAATGGTCCCTGTTACCGACTGGGGCCTGAAACTAACTGCCCTAGTTGTTCGCAAGCAAGTATCATGTCAGTAATCATTGCCTCGGGCAAGGAGCGGAAGCCGTCGTCTGCCTGGCAAACGATGTCCAGACGAAGAAGCAGCTAGTTTGCAAGTTGATCAATCTCGACAAGATTCAAGGAAAGAATTCTCAAGAGGATATCCGCCGCAAGTTCCAGGAAGCCGATATCTTGCGCCAGCTGAGACATGTTAGTCGACTCGCGCTTTGTATCGCAAGTCTTGCTAACCTGCAATAGCCTAACATTCTTCCTTACGTGGATGCTATCTCGTCACCACACTCGCTGTAAGTGAGATCCACGTATTTGTGGAAGCATGAACTGATGGTCCTAGCTACACCTTTACAGAACTTGCATCGGGTGGTGATCTCATGTCATTCATCCTACGCCATGGCACGGTCAAGGAACTCGACTCACGGATCATTATACGTCAGGTTGTCCGTGGTCTTGGCTATCTCCATGAGAAAGACATTGTTCACCGTGATCTCAAACCAGAGAATATCCTCTTGGCGTACTCGCCTAAGATTGCGTACCATCGGGTCATGCTTTCAGACTTTGGCAATTCTGCCGTGCCTCGACGCAGCAGAATGATCACAAATGCCGGGACACCAGGATATCAAGCACCGTACGTCACTTAGTATTGGCTCAGGTCACTTGCTAATAAGACTCATAGGGAGTTTGCAGCGGGCGGGCAAGCTCACACTGCGGCTGTCGACATCTGGTCCTTAGGTGTTGTTGCATTGGTCCTCCTCGCATCTGATAACCACGACACGGAGCTCAACAAGATGGAACAAGGAGACATAATCGAGTATCTCACTAAAATGTTCAATGGACTGCAGAAAAAACCCTCTCTTGAAGGGATTGAATTTGTCTGGAACTGCCTGAAAGTTGACCCATTACAGAGAATCAATGCTTATGGTGCGAAGACGCATGCATGGCTTTGTTCTCCGAAAAAGAATCGGGAACTGTTCAAACGAATGGACTCTAGAACACTGGCTTCTTGGAAACCTCATGATAAGCTCAAACCGATGCCTTGGGTGTTGCCTGATCTTGCACAGAGCAACCCGCCAACACCTACAAGAAGCCCAGGCTCATCAATCAGCCAATACTTCACGACGACACCTAAGCACTTTGAAACTACGACCACAAATTCTAAAGACCGCGTTCTAAAGATAGCCGCAGAATCTGACCCAGGAACTGCCGCTAGTAAGGCTACCTTGTCTTTCTCGGTGCCGCCGCGCCCATCTGGCACTCTAAGAGAGCCTGGGACAAATCTCAAGAAGCCCCAACCTCCTTGGCAAGGGTTTCGTAAGCCTGACGGTTCAGCGAACACTGAAATTACATCAAAACGCAGGAGAGTCCCAAGAGCCAGGACTCATGGTACTGCGAATCTTCCCCTCCCTGGGCTAGAGAGGCATCTAAGATCACCCACCAATACCAATCCTCGTTATAGGCAAAACGTTCTTTCGGCTCTCGAGAGGACGAAGTCAAAGTTCCTCACAGACAGCATCTCTCCTGTTCCGAGAACTCCTCTGGATGCTCTCACGACCAACGCATTGGTTCCACCATCAAGCCCCAAGAAACGGAAGAGCAAGCGTGATGCGAAGATGAAGGGATCGGTCGAGGCCAATATGCGGCACCCACCTCAGCTCACATCCCGCTGAAGATGGTCGGGAAATGGTGGGAAATGGAGGAATATGTTTTGGTCTGTGGAGTTCTTTGGTGCTTCACTTCTTTTTTCTATGCGAATTTCATGGGAAAGGGAACATCGGGAATCACGACCCCACTCAAGTGCATCAACTATATAACTGATGGAAGTGAGCTTCATAGATTTGGGCGGATGGGATTGCGGATTCTGACTGGGAACTCACCTATGACCAAAGGTGAATCTGGCTCTTTTGATTGACGACGGGGGAAGGCTGAAATGGGATAGATGGGGATATTTACAAAGAATAAATGCATGCAGATTGCCCCTTTTCGCTTTATCATGTACTTATTTTCATTTTGGTGGATCCTCTCAAGAAGTCTTGCCACCTTTTAGGCATCTCCTCTTCACCACTATGATTGCTTGAGTTATCACCGACCTCAGGCCACACTGGCCAGGCTTGGATGCCCTCAGCCTGGCCCTTATTTACTAACCTCTCCAACCACTCTAATTCCACCTGTTCAATGTCACCGGTTTCTTGACCCCTAGCAAACCACCAACACACTGCAACAGGGTGGGTAAAGTCCTTGACTAAACAGGGGTCTCCATGGCGTCTGCATCGCTCGCAGGCTGGTGAATAGTTCATGTTTCGTGAGCACCGTCTCCCTTTAACTTGACACTGAAGACAATCGAACATGTTCGTATTCACCAAGGGGACGTGAGGACATAGGCGGACAAAGGCGTTGATGAGGTTCACTGGGAAACCGTCCACGTACCTAGGAGGGTCTCCCCGCACATCTTCGAGCACGAACTTGGAGAGTTGATACCCATGAATGCGGTCCTCAAGAGTTTCCATCCGCCTTCTATGGTCCTCTCTTGTCTCTCCTATTACACGCCTAATAACAGGGCCTGTGGCTTCTTTGTCAATCATGCCATTGACGAAAGCTTCGACGTCTTCCCTGGAAGGAAGTTCATCTTCATATTCATCTTCGTCCCACTCGTCTTCTGATATCTCTTCCTCCTCCCCCTCCTCCTCCAATTCTTCGAGCTTCTCCTTTATCCGTGCTTCTCGAGTAGCGACGAATCCAGCCTCGATCTCTGCGTCTGTGCGAGCAAGGGCCTCTCGCCGAAGCCTCTCTGATCGTTGGTGGAAAATGGATGAGACGGTTGATAGCAAGTCAAGTGGAGCAACTGGTGGTGCATTAGGGTCGAGCTCCCGAATGATGTCGGATAGAACCGAATTAGGAGAATAGAAATTCCCGGTCATGGCTGTCTCAATATGTTGAGTAAATTTGAAGTTGAAGAATATGGTTCGTGCTGTTCTATGTGCGCGCATTCTGTATATATACCAACCTTGACGGCCAACAACTGTGCAGCGGTAAAACGAAGAACAAGATGCGCTGTACTACAGCTTGTTGTCACTGAACGAGCAGAGGCTTTGTCAGAACATTGCGTGGCATCGAAAGAACAAAGCCATTGGACCGAACAGTTCAAAGGTCACTAAAAGAAAAGAATCGGCCTGCTGTCAGTTCCCGCAGATAAGCCTCACTAACAAGATGGACAAAGAAGTGTAAATTCAGGGCTTAGTGCGGAAGACATGGGTATTGACATTGATTCTCATTTTCACCCTTTCCCCTGGATTCGGCATCTCGCCACTCTCGAATAGCATGGCATGTCTGAAAACTTCCCACTCTCAACCTGTAATGACTGGCCCTTATGCTGGTCCAAATACAGATAAACCCAAATACCTCCTCTTATCTTCCACCTGAAAAGCTGCTGTAGCTCCAGGTCTGGGCTTAACGAGCCCGAAATCCAAAATGCAGAGGTGGTCCTCTGGAAATAGCAACAAAAGAATACGGTAGAAGAAAGTAATAGCTAATAGCAATCCAAAAACGCCGACTTATGAGATGCTTCTTCCGGCGGTGCGCAAATGACAAAAACCCTGGACGCCGGCTCCATATAGATCCTTCACTCAATGACTGTCTGCTGGCGTGCTTCTGTGAGCCGCATGCCGAGCTCCGGAGCGCCTTGAATCCAAACGTGATAGAGATAAGACATGAGATCATTCAAGATCTCCGAATGGTATGGTAGGTATCGTTGTATCAGTCATAACGTTTTGCTACGGGTTTCATCGTCCACAGCTCAGGAGGATGCGTGCGAAGGAACACTGCGTGGTGTAACATCACCGCTTCGACGACGTGTTGACTGCTGATAAGACTGTAACGTCTTGCTGTTGGCTTCGGCAATCATTTGTTGCTTCTTGCGCACAGCTGCGAGTCGTCCTGTGATCATCTTGATCACTAATGTCTTGTTAGCCCTTGTCCAGAATGACAGACTCATGTATGACTTACTCTTTCGAACATGGGCCTCCTCATCGCTGTCAAGCTCACCACCGCTAGCTTCCTTGACAGCATCTCGCTCATCTTCTTTGCCCGTCGACAATCTTCTTGCATCTGAGCCAGAATCATCATCGTTGTCCAACACAGCCTCAAGCATTCGAATGGCCGTGATGTACGAAATCTCGCATCCGGAGAGGTTCTCATTCGTAACCTCGTCAATTGCGGCAGCGCGGCTCATCTCGAGTGCCCGATCATACATGAGCTTCTCAGCACTTATGCCAGGGGTCAAGTACACCTGCTTGGTCGCGCCCCCCGCGGAGGAAGCAACCGATTCGGTTCCGTGGTTAGATGGGTGGCTGGGGTGGTCTTCAGGCAATTGCTTCTGCGCTTCCGTGAGCTTCATACGGACAATTTCTGACTTCTCCAGCACCTCGTTAAATCGCTGTCGAACCCACTGGACCACTGCGTTTATGCGCTGCACAATGCTCTGGGCAGCAGCTGCCGATAGGCCGGTGCCTGTCTCTCCCCGGCTCTTCTTGGACCACCAGACACTAGCGATGTCCATAGCTCTAGCGAGAAGAGTGAGCGACTTCACATATAGAACAAGAGCCTCCTCTGAGAGAGCAACAATTGCCTCAACCGTCAATCCATCTTCCTCATTTTCCAACTGTTCAAGTTCAAGCCCGCCCAAGATATGATCAGCGGACGGTGCTAGAGGAACAAGCTGCTTATACTTGACTTCGGCGAAGCCGTAGACACAGTCACTGCGTGTCGCAAACTCTTCTATGGCTTGCGCAGCTCGGCCATCTTCATCGGTTCCGTGGGTGTTCTTACCGTCGCCCAAAAGTCCGACTGGGGCCTGAGGAGTTGGATATGTCGGGAAAGCTTGGTAAAGGGGAGGCGATGGGCCCTTTGGTGTACCACGCAGAGGGGGAACCTTGAAGCCAAAAAGACGCAGGCTGGCGTCTTGGATCGCTTTAGAGATAGCACTAGAGGCTGATCCGGGACTAGCAGAGAGAGCCTTCTCGTACGATGATTTTCGGTCATGGCGGCTCTGTGTCACCAAAGCGTTGCGAGAAGACGGAGTGGCAATTGCTCCTGATGTAGAAGTGGGTGCGCCCTGTTGAGTATATCGTCGAGTCATGGGTCCTGTTCTTTGAGATGATGGGTCACCAAATCGCTCGTTCGCTGCCAGTTCATCGGCCAGAGCGTTGACCTCGACATGCCTCCTCTCAACAACTACGTATTCTCGCTCCAAGGCAACATCTTGCGCCGCCTTCTCCTCTTCTGTAATTGATGGATTGCTCAAGGCTCTGTCCCTGCGTGCCTGGTTCAGAAGAGATGTAGGAGGTGAGACATTATCCCGGCCATTTCCTCTATCCTGGATACGTTGCTGAACCGGAGCAGTCGCTGCATGATGTGCAACTGGGCGGCGAATCCCAAGGCCCTCACCGACCTCGCGAGGAGAATTTCCTGTTGGTCGTTGACTGTCATGCGACTGCCGAGGATACCGATCTTCTCCCGGGCTTGCTGCTTGTGGCGACCTTGAATGCTGGTCTCGGGGGGATCTTGAAGCAGCGCCGTCTCGTGGCGATTCGTAACCAGTTTGTCGGGGACTTCGTGATGATAACAAAGGCGAGCCCCCATGGAAGGCTGATCTCACCTCTCGAGGTTCTTGCCTGGCCGGCTTTGGAATATCATCCTCTACTAAGCCAGGAATTTCGCCCGTAACGACCTGGTGTGCGAAGAAGTTCTCAAAGCTCAGTCGCTCGACAGGACTTCTCTTGAGCAGACTTCGAATTAGAGCTTTCAGGTCGGCACTGATAGTCACCTCCCTAGGAAACTTGATAACATCCTCAGCCGCTTCAATCTTTCGCAACAGTTCGACGTGGTTTCTAGCCCGGAACGGAGGGCGACCTGTGCTCATTTCATAGAGCACAGTTCCCACTGACCAAAGATCGGCTTTCGCATCATATCGCTCGTATCGGAGAATTTCTGGGGCCATGTACAGGGGGGATCCACAAAGGGTATCGGCCAGGGAAGTGGAGGGAAGCACACGTGCGAAGCCGAAGTCGGCAAGCTTGAGCATAGGTAAAGATGCTAATCCAGCCATAGGGATCAGCGAGTCTTGGCTGGCTTGCATGACAGGGCGACTTCTTTGGTCCCTAAAGGGTCGTGAGGGTAGTAGTAGCAGATTTTGGGGCTTGACATCTCGGTGAACGTAATTCTTGCTGCGTAGGAACTCGAGGGCACTAGTCAGCTGTTTCAAGAAATGTCGAATGACAACCTCATGCAAACCGGAGTTCGGCGCACTTGGATACTTGCGGGCCATATCATGCGTGGCAGGATGTGTGGCGAGCTTCTCTCGTTTCTTGATGAACAGGGATAGATCGCCAAGCTCGCAGTATTCCATAATTAAATTGATGTGGCTTGTCGACTCGAGACAGTCATGGAGGGCGACGATGTGTGGGTGGCGTAATGTCTTGAGTATTTGTATTTCGCTGTAGAGGTTCTCTCGTAGCTTCTTGTTGAGACGTTCGAGCTCGACGGATTTGATGGCAACGGCAGCCTTGGTGTCCTTTATCAAGATTGTTAGTGGTTGTCTGGGATGAAGTATGCTGTGAATTGCTCTGTGACTTGTGGTGCCAAAAGCAGAAGTCTGACAAGCCACCCCAGTGATGCAGCAGCAACAAACAAGCAACGCAAGTTGGTATGATAACAGAGAAGCAAGGCAAAGCAAGGATAGGAGCTTTGTCGTACCTTATGCCAACCCAAATACACTTGGGCAAAACTACCCTTTCCAATCTCGGAGCCGATGTTGAACTGTCCTACTACAGCACGACTGCCCGACTTCCTGGACCCCGAGGGGGTCGAGGACTCCTGCCGGGCCGCCATGGCTTCCTAGTTGTTATTATCGATGGCAGGAAGATAGTCGGACTGCTTTGTAGCCCTAAGGCTTATAAGAATTGGGGGAGGTGTGTGTCGCAGAGCAGGTCGTCATGTAATCGATAGATGGAAGCTGTCGCAAGCGCCGATGGGCGTGATGGAAGAAGCGAGAAGGGGACAGAGGAGGATGGGGATGATTATCAACCAGGCGGAAGGCGATAAATCAAGAGGTCAGAGGCGAGAACCTGCGCTGATGGTTGGTGAGGTAGCAAGTGGTCGGTGAGGACGGAGGACCCCTATGGGTGGACAGCCGAAGACGGATGGGATAAGACGAGACGAGACAATACTGCCTGACCTTAGCTCAGAGGCAAGGTTGAGAGGTAAGTAGGTAGTAGGTAGGTATCCGAAAGGGTGCGTATAGACGTTGCTTGACTCGTTGCGCGCCTGCACTGCTATATCGAGCCAAACACAAGAGTTAGTGGATGTGGATGGGTAGAACAACTGATGGGATTCAAGACCAAGGACTCGTCTGCAATGAAGAGGAAAAGAAGAAGAGAGGACAAGAGGAACAGAAAGGACGGGAGAAAGACGAACAAGAAGCTACGGGGGATGCGTGTGACAGCGAGCGATGGTGACGGCACGAGCAATGGCGATCACGGCCGGGGATTGGATTGCGCGGGTATGATCCAGCGATTCTACACTTGCCTTGCTTTGCCTTGCCTTAGAGGCTACAGCCTACAAGCACAGCCAGCACCCATAAGAGAAGACCCAGAGTCATTGCCAGATGGGGCTTGCTGGGGTGCTTGATGCTGGTGCGACAGGGCAGGATAAGGATAGTGGAGGACAGAGAATGTGACGGGATAGGAATAGGTAGGGTAGGGTATGCACTGTACCTAGGACTAACTGGACGCTATCCTTACACTGACTGGATGGATACCGATAAGCCTGGCAAGCCGGGGGGGTATGCTGAAGGCCAGGCCAGGCCAGGTGACTAACACGGCACTGAAGCGAAGCTTTGGGCCTTTGGTAACGATCCAATCTGAGACGTTATACGAGCGCCAACCGTTGACCTGAGTCGAGGACCGCCCGTACTCGCTTTTAGAGAGGATGACCGTGATCGGAGATAATCGCCCCCCCAAAGACCGTGGACGCGGATAGGGCGGTTAGAGAGCGGACGACAGCGGTGACTCGATGGAAGGAAGGGATGGTTTGATGTTATCGTGCACCTTCAATGCATTGGCAATGCCTAGAGTCTAGAATTATGCAGGTTGATGATTCGTACGTGTTGCTGAATGGGGTGTAGTGTCTTCCGTGCTGTAGGTCCAGACGGGAATACAGAGACAGTCCAAGGCTCCAAGTCAAGAGAGGTCAAGGACAGGCTGATCGGGGTTGCGTCACACACACATCCTAGACGCAACTCTGGTACCGACTATTGTATTGTAGGTACACGACGGAGGTAGGCGGTGGTCGAACAGATGCTGTGCGAGCAAAGTTTGGAGAATAACAACAAAGCACAGAGTACAGGAGGTTAATTAAGTTGAACGAAATGAAGTGCCATATAATGACAAAAGGAGCAAGAAAGAAAGAAAAGTACGGTAGAGATAATAAAGTGGAAAATCCAGGCAGAAAGTGAATGTGATGAGAGGTGAAGTGGATGACTGGTACAAATCAAAGCCCAGTTAAGGTCGGGTTTCTAGAAGGGGAAAATGTGGAATTGGATGCGTGCAGTGATTGTCCAGGACTGTAGCCTGTAACTAGCCCGGCTGTAGGGAGCGCGTTACCTCAGGCAGCCCAGGATGCTTAGCTCCAAGCTCCAAAGCTTCCACCCATTCAAAGTAAGGTAAACCTTGAATACCTGCTTAGTGTGTGAACTGCCGCAGGTGTCAGAGGGACCTGGAGAATCTCCAATCGACAAGGATGCTGGGTGTCAGGGGGTACATATGATCTGTGTGGGAATCAGCCTCAAATCGCAAACCTCTCAAGCTGGCTCAGAATGACAGCCTCACGGGTGGGTGTGGACGACTGAGACACGCTCACATTCACCCAGGGGGGATCATTGGAGATCGCAGAAACAGTGAGTAAGTTACTCTGACTGTCTGTCTGACAGCAGATAATAATACCAATGGATATGATAATTGAGAGACAATGATCAAAAAGGGTCGGTTTTGCGGGGGATGACCTAGAGGCTAATCGATCACTTTTGGGTGACCCCGTGATACACCGAAGTCCAAAACAAGACCAGGGGACCTAAGAAAAGAGCGGGATGAGAAGAGCCAAGAGATGAGTGAAAGGATGAACCAGTGAGTCAGTCAGTCACTCACTTTACATTAGAAAGGGAAAACAACCAGCAACCGCCGCAGCCTCCGTTCTCCATCCCCAACAAGCACCTAAGTCCAAAAAAAAACAAAAAACAAAGAGGAACCATGCGGTGCATGATAACGATAAACTGAAAGTGCAATACACGCTGGGCTAAGCTATTCTGGGCCAAGCTCGACCACCTTCAACTCCTGTCAACGTTATGAGTGCCTCGTGAGGAGGTGTTGATGTGTTGTTGCCTGAGCCCGATGATGTGATGCATCTGATCTATGAACAACAAGACAAAAAGCCTCCTATTCTCAAACTCAATTTGGTAAAAACATCCCGCTCTCATAGGCTGTGACAACTGTTATTAGTTATTAGCCTTGAGCTGGCTTGAGGTCCGAGCAGACACAGGTACAGGTACTGTTAGTACTAAGGTTAGTACTGACGGATACAGGGTTATGGATGCCGAGGCCGCCCGGCCCCACTGAACGTCTCTCACGCGTCCACTTTCTCCGGAAGCTTTACCACGAATTGAGGTCCATATGTTCTGAAACTTGGACCTGGGAAGCGGAGGATGAAACATGTCAATATCAAGTGTTGAATAACCTCGAATTGGCTTGTTTTACGCCATCCAAGTTTGTGAGACTCCAAAGCATTGAACATCGATCGCAGTTAAGGTATCTTATGCATCTACTCTCCAAGTACGTACCGTACTGCTCTCACCGGGCACCTCATCTGCTATCAGCCCCCATCCCCATCAAGTCTGGTCATGTTTCTCCATCGACGCCATGGCCCGCTACAGCGCTCTCTGCCACGAGGTGCGACCAGCCCAGTGAGAAACATTGGCTGATCGTCGCTGATAGTCTGGAGAAGAAGATAGGACAGGGTCCGGTCCGGCAAAAGAACCAAGCACTCTTTTGATCTTGTCGCAGATAAATCTTGACCTCCCTTGTTTGGGCAAGTTTAAGTTAGAGCCAAGCTCGTGCTCGCGAAATACATGGCTGAGCTCAGATGGCGAAATAATTGTTATTAATACTGTAATTCGGCTGGTCACGCAAATCGCATGGCGTCAGCGGATGCTCACTCGCTCGCAATGGGAGGCGTTCCTTTGCTCTATCATGTACCGCAGCATGGCTTTTCTCCGCATCGAAAACAAACTCACAATAGTACTGTGGCCCACGAAGAGGTAACAGTCCGCCCGACCAAAGAGCATTATCATTATCATTATCGACCATGCCCATGCCCATGCCCATGCCGCAGGCGCCGCATAAAGCTACAGTACCCTACCCTGCAAGTTGTGTTCCTCTTTTGGAAACCAGGCAGACGAGGCCCATTGGGGTTCCCCGACTTTTTGAGTTAGCAGTAGGACTCGGATCTAAGAAAGGGCGGGCAACCTCTGAACTAATTGGACCATGGTGAGAGTGATGTTTCCGGATACTGATGATGGCATGGAACTGGTGAGACATGGTAACATGGACAAGTCAGGAACAGAAGTGCCCGCTCACGGTGCTCATCACTCACCCGCTTCAATTATCACGTCAACTGAACACGAGTCGCGATGATTCCTAAGCGAAAGAGGTACAGTCCAGTCAATTCACGACAGCTAACGACCTGGGTAAACACTAATAAACACAAAAGAACAACACAAATACAAATACCGTCATTACTCACACCTAGATCGTCATCTTCTCGTCCTAGATCGGCAACTATCCCCCTGTTCCTTGGCCGACTGGCTGCTTGAAAGCCACTAGAACAAGGGAGTATGTTGCCTCGTCAACTTTAAAAATGAATAAAGAAGAATTACTCACATACTATTATTAACAAAGGAGTAAGGAACAGTGATGCCGATATGGGCAAGTCTAGCCTCGAACGTTTACTTAGTTAGGATACTCAAGTCTCTTGTCGAGTCTGATATGCTTGGACTATCTCTTGGCGTTCCCGATGCTTCTCAATCGAGTTAGCGACAACCTGGAGAAGTCATCGATCCATTGCTTCTTATCTCTCATGTTGAACCCCGATATTTCTCTTGTCATGGATGTGTTGGACATGTGCCTCTCTACCTTCTCAGTCTGGCATACCGAGAATTAGGAACACACACCAAAGTCCCCAATGCGTCTTCATGAATCGATAGAACACGACCCTCGAATTGGAGACCTTTGCTATCCACCCCCACGATCATTCTGACCTTGTGTGCCTGGCTAAACAGCCAACCAACCACACTCCAAACACGTGGATCTACTCAACGATAACTGTTCTCATCCCTCAGACGTTGAAGCAGCCACTTATTAGGGATCGATACATGCGCTTCTCTCCGTTGCGTATCGTTCATGTATGTGATTCTACTGCAGTTTGCTCAACATGTAACCTGCTCACATCGAGTCGCATTCTGCGAGTTTCACGAGATAATGATCCTCCCGTAACACAACGTCTTCTCTATCAATCGGGCCAACATACGATCGCCCAGATAATGTGCAAGATCGCCTCTGCCTATCACGAATGGCCTCATCCCCCACCACCTCCTACCGTAGTATCCTTCAAGTAACCAACAACACGGGCAATACCTCATGTATCAGGCCTCAAACAGGCACGCGGCATGACCTCCCAGCCATCCCCACATCCAATACCGCATGCCACGCGTTCAACAAATACAGTGCATGATTCGTAAAGGTTGCTGCGTTACAGTGCACTTTGAGCCCCTCATGCGTCAATTGTAATTGCAATTGGATGTTGTATGTTACCGCTCCAAATGCCGCCGAAGGACCCGTCGAATCGGCGGCTTTATACTGGCCCTTTCGCCGTGCTTCGGAGCTCCGTAACGCCGTGTTTCAAGATCTGCCGGGCGGGAAACACGGATCCGATTACGGGTTTCACCGTTAGCTACAGGTCTACAGGTCTTATCGTATGTTAAGCTTTCAGAAATGTCCCTTTTCTCGGGCAATGCGAGTCATGGAAGTATTCCTGTGTAGAAACGCAATTCCTTCGTCTTATGGTAAATCGACTACAGCGAGTCGGAGACAATAATACTAGAGCGGCATACCAAGGCAATACCTCAGTCGGCACAGTCAGCTGATAGCCGCTCGCCGTTTTCCTTGTCGATTGCGACAGAGTATCAACCTCCAAGATGACTAAGATGTCACCAGGTAGCTTGTGTAACATTGTCCACGTATCTGATGCACTTGTCTCATGATAGAAGGATGATCTCATGGCTGATCGATCTGCCGTGTTGAGCCACATAGGGAACGCTTTTGGGAAAAGATCAGTGCTGTTGTGCAGACCACTGAGTGCCGGCTTGGTCTGATGGCAATATGTTACAACAACAGGTTTATCACCATGACAAGGGCGTCATATCTTCCTCACATAGAGCTCAAGGCCCAAGTCTCTCGATTGTCAATTATCTGGAGACAAAACCGTGAACAGCAAAGTGACAGACATATCATTTCAGTATTTTATTCAATCGGGGTATTCAGCTTGTACAAGGCTTCCTAGCCGACATGGAATCCCAAACGCCTACCAGAGTGCTGTTCTCTGGTTATGCAGTTCGAACATACATCAATCATCCCGCTACGGGTTCCAAGCATGATACCCGGTGCCTATTCATAAATCGCAAACGCCGTTTTCCCTTGTTTTCCCATCATATCCATATCTTAAAGTTTGGGCCGCGTCTAGTGGCCTTTGGCTTGCTCAACATTGGGAAGCTCCTTGATAGCCTCAGAAATGATGTCGAGACCCTTTCGAAGCTCCTCTTCACTGATCACCAGGGGAGGGGCGAAGCGGATGATGTCGCCGTGAGTTGGCTTGGCAAGAAGACCCTTGCTCTTGAGGAGCAGACACAGATCCCAGGCAGTACGGCCGTTGGTAGCGGACTCGTCGATGACAACGGCATTGAGCAGACCCTTTCCTCGAATCACCTTGAGGATAGGGGTTTTGAGTGCCTTGAGGCCATCACGGAACATGTTACCGAGCTTCTCAGCCTTAGCAGTAAGATCCTCCTCTTCCATAATCTCAAGAGCACGGATTGAGACGGCACAGCCCAGAGGGTTACCACCGTAGGTAGAACCGTGGGTGCCTGGCTCGACGACCAGCATGACCTCCTTGCTGCTGAGAACGCAGCTCACAGGGTACATGCCACCAGAGATGGCCTTTCCGAGGGTAACAAGGTCGGGCTTGATGTTGGCCCACTGGGAGCAGAGCATGCGTCCAGTTCGGCCGATACCAGTTTGGATCTCGTCGCAGATGAACAAAACGTTGTGCTTGGTGCAGAGAGCCTGGACCTTGGCGAGGTAATCCTCATCGGGGACAACAACACCAGCCTCGCCCTGGATTGGCTCGCAGATGAAAGCGGCAGTCTCCTTGCCGTGAGCCTCAAGAACCTCCTCGAGATCGGCAATGTTGTTGTATCGAATAGCCTTACCAGTGGTGGGGTTGAAAGCGCCGACATTGGGGACATAAGGACCGTAATTTTCTCTCGACTCGGGGTCGACTGACAGAGTAATGGCGGTCATCTGGAGCACGTTAGCAACGCTGCTTCTACTGTTGGAAATTTGAACTTACGGTTCGGCCGTGGAAGTTCTCGGAAACGCCAAAGATCCAGGCCTTCTCCTGAGGAACACCCTTGACCTTGTACGCCCACTTGCGGGCAATCTTGATAGCAGTCTCAACAGCTTCAGCGCCAGTGCACATGGGTAGAACCATGTCGTAGCCGAAAACGTTGCGGACCTTCTCAGCCCACTTGGGGAAGACATCGTTGTAGAAAGCTCTGGAGCTGAGGGTCAATCGACCAGCCTGCTCGGCGAGGGTCTTGACGAGTTCGGGGTGGCAGTGGCCCTGGTTGACGGCGCTGTAGGCAGAGAGGAAATCGTAGTAGTGGCGGCCCTCAGGATCCCAGACGTTGATGCCCTCGGCGCGGGAGAAGACTACTGGGAGAGGATGGTAGTTGTGAGCGGCGTACTCCTCCTCAATGGCGATGGCCTTCTCGGTTGAGGTTGCATGGAACCGAGAGACGGCCTTTTCAGCGTGGGGAGACATTGCGATGAGAATCGACGTCAATTTGGTGCTGCAGTTGGTAGAGTAAAGGAAAGTAACAAGAGTACCTAGAAAGTGAGGGTGATACCGTGAATCAAGTTACTTCTTGTTGGTGCAATGAATGATGAGAAGACAAGAATAATTGGAAGTTTGAGGCGAACATGGCTGCTCTTTAAAGACCGATAGCGGGTTGACGGTTGTCGGCAACCGGAGGCTTATTGCGGACAGGAAAGAAACGAAACATGACTTCTTAGGTAATTATTACACCAAAACCAAGTCTGCCTCTGGAGTTGTTTGTCGACACTATACCCCTAAGTGCAAGTGGGAGCGACCAAGCGTGGGAGTGTGCGGGCGTGATGTTGCGAAGTTGAGGTTGCGACGCAGCTGATTGGATGAGAGGCCCGGCGGAACTGGGCGGATGACCTGCCGCCACCGGCCGAGATGCCCGTGTTCAGTTGATACAGTGAATGCCTTGTCTTTGTCTTGTCTTGTCATGTCATGACATGATGGAAAGCCAGGGGCATCGCTTACGGTCGTGCCTGTCTTGCTTCTCCAAATCTGAGACCATTTCTTCCTGTGGTATCCCGAAGACATCGAATTACTTTATTTGGTCTACGCCGCAATTCTAAATTGCCCGGCATCGTTCCATTGTGCATGATGTGCATCCATCATGAGCAAAAGAGGCTCTGCTCTGTGAACTCCCGTCGCTGACAGCATAATCTGGGGAGAGGTGAGGGGAATGAGGGGCTCTAGAACCACCTGACATGGGTTCAATGCAGGTCTAGACTCGACCAGCGAGCCTATTTCTTGGATAACCAATGAAGAAATCTCTATTACTGTGATGATAACAGAAGGTAATCTGTGTCTGCCACATCAACACCTTTGTATTCCGGATGGAACCTTGAGCCTCGTCAATCGTGAGTATTGTCTGAAAACAGAGTTTGTCTCGGCTTTTTTACTCCCAGCCATCAAAAGTGCCGCCACATGCGACCAGGCCGAGTCCCAACTATTTGCTTGCTATTGATATATGACTATGACCCCCAACCTGTCCATTGATATCGATGGAGTAATTAGATAGAGAACCAACCAACCAATGCTATTTCCCAGTGTGTTCCCAGTTTGCGTCTAGTTATTTGGCCAAACTCTTGGTCTTATCCTTTCCCGCCAGATGCCGCCCGTTCCGCCAGGTCCGCCATTTATCAGCGGAACTGTCTTAACTCCGCCTGGGCCGCCAGAATTACATATGTATGTCATGAGCGGCGTATTAGAGAGATGGATTCTTTTATTTACAGTTGCAGAAATATGTTTTTCTTCGGTGCCTGTTGTACCGAAGCAGAATTGGTGTTTAGCCACCGTATATATATATATATATATACTCAAGATCGTCTCCAAATCACATCAGCTCCAACCCTAGAGACGGTCGAATACTCATGCTTATCATACGTAGTAGTTAATCAAATGCTATGCAGACGCTTATCTTGTTTCTTGTCATGTTTCCTGCTTCACGCTGACATTCAAACTGTGGCTTGTGGCCAACGTCGGTTCAAGGCCACATGACAGAACGCTACCAACCAATCAGCAGCCAATCAGCGTCTGAGCCACACTCTCGCAATAAACAGCTGTCTCGTTAGAATAGTCCCAGCCCCTATCGACGCACTATACCCGGCCATCACTCAGTGGACATTATGTCGTCCGCAACAGTTTCGAGGAAAGTCTTGGACGAGGCTCGGAATAAGAGGAATCGGTCTGTTTTCCTGCGTGATGTCATTGTCATTCGACTCATCAATGCTTGGTGGATAGCTACCTTTTTCCAGCCAGATGAGTTCTTCCAATCTCTTGAGCCAGCTTGGGATTTGGCTTTTGGCTCCAGGAGCGGTGCATGGTTAACTTGGGTATGTTTCTTTCTTATCTTCTCGTTTATATCTGCCTGTCGTAGAAACACCTATGTGTGTTTCCTCCTCCATATGTGGCTGTTTTACCAGTTGCGAGGTGACAGACAACACACCACTTACACCATACCAGCTACTATACGGACGGCCACTGCTGATTATAGCCACTGACGGAATTTGTTAGGAATGGAAACATCAACTCAGAACATCTCTTCACCCAGCTCTCTTTGCCGCGGTCTACCTCATCGCAGACTTCATCTCCAGCCATATCCTCCCCATAGGCATCCTCCGCGCTGCCATCCTCGTCGCAGCCCCGAAAGCCCTTCAAGCCGTGATCGCTGGTCTTGGTGACTGGTACACCTGGCAATTCGCCGTGTCTATCTATGGAGCCAACAGTAACGTCTCCTTCTTTGCAGTGGGTTATATAGCTAAGTTTCTAGGCCATTGACTGACTTGGTGGGCCAGCTCTTTCTTCAACTCTTCAACCCCTGGCAATGGTACTGCTCTACACGTACCTTTTCCAACTCTCTTGAAACGACTCTCACTGTTATGGCGTTGTATTACTGGCCTTGGGAACTTATCAGTGCTGTACAGACAACAAAGGAGAACCCTAAACCCACGCCTATTCCCAAGAGTCTCTGGTCGCTTCGGGCATCTCTGTGCCTGGCAGCATTGGCCGTCGTTCTTCGACCGACCAACGTTCTCATCTGGGCGACTATAGTCTTCTTCACCTTCACCCGAATCTCACTACAAGGTTCCTCACCGCTCACAATTTCGACTGTGTTTGCATTGATTCGCGAGGCAATTCTCTGCGGTTCTCTAATCTTGGCCATATCCATCGCATCGGATCGTCTATACTTTGGCTTCTGGACATTCCCTGCGTACAACTTCCTCAACTTCAACCTCTCCAAATCTCTCGCTGTGTTCTATGGCCGCAATCCATGGCACTACTACATTCTTCAGGGTCTCCCTCTTATCTGCACCACTAGTCTTCCTTTTGCAATTGTGGCTCTTTACAAGCCCAGTGCATTTGCCTCATCAACGAGCCGGTCCAACACACTGAAGGCACTCGCATATACAGTCTTCACCACCATCGGCGCCCTTTCACTCATCTCTCACAAGGAGGTTCGCTTCATCTATCCTCTTCTTCCAGCACTCAGCATCCTCTCCGCTCCCGTTGCTACCTCATTCTTCACTTTCCAGCCAGATGCTACCACCAACAACCCCCGTCCTCGGCCTCAAATCCGCAATAAGTACTATCTCTTGGCTGCCCTGGGCGTCAACGTCTTTCTCACAGGATATCTATCTTTCTTTCACCAACCGGCCCCCCTCAATGTTCTTACATACCTCCGCCATGAGTACGAACGTATCCACCCAGACTCAGTTCAACTCGCCCAGACTTCTCGCTTCTCTGCTGGCCTTGAGAAAGACGAAGAGTTATTCGCTCTTTTCCTCATGCCTTGCCATTCTACCCCTTGGCGATCCCATCTAGTATACCCTGGGCTACGAGCTTACGCCCTCACTTGTGAACCACCTCTTCACACTGAGCCAAACACTCCCGAGCGGGAGAGCTATCGTGACGAAGCTGATCGCTTTTACGACAACCCTATTCCCTTTCTTACTTCAGAGCTATTTGGACCAGAAAAGTCGCTTGCTGCCCCTCGCTACATCGTCGGTTTCGACGGTATTGAGCCATGGCTACAGGACTTCGCCAAGACTCCTGAGGCGCAGGCTCTCGGTCTCACACAGGTGCGCCCTGTTTGGAAGGGCTTCAATGGTTTGTTTAACGAAGATTGGCGACGCTCGGGAAAGATGATTGTGTGGGACACCGGTATTTACGGTAACGCACCTCCAGCGAAGGAGGTCTAGATTGACCTTGCAAATTTTGGATGAGTGTTGAGTGCATACTATGAACGTACCATAGAAATATCGTGCTTAGTCGATGGTAAGCCCTTGAGCAACCAGCTTGTGCATCAAACCATGAAAACTGTTTGGATTTCATATCTTTGTTGTAGTAACCTGTACTCCTTGACTGTACTCATCCACCCGCTCGAATGAAATAAAGCTCACCATCACACCAGGGTACATTACATACATAATCGACTTATAAGGGTGGTAGAGGGTCTAAGCAGGGTTCAGTCGATAAACCCGTCTTCCGCATATCCATCATGATGTCCATCTCATTCTCCCTAAAATAAACTAAAAAGAAAAGGCTATCGTGCCGTGATACTACTTCAACCATTCCAAAATACTCCTCCCATTTGAACTAAAACGCTTTTCTCGTCCTATTGCTCCTGCTTTGATGGCTCTGGCTCTACTTGCTGTTGGTCGGACTGTACAGGTGATATCACTGCCGGCTGCTCAGTGGCCTGGGCTGGCTTTTCTTCTGCTTTTGGCTCCTGTGATAGCTGGGGCTGTGGCTGTTCTTGAGCGTGTTTCGGTTCTTCCGCCTGCGGTTGCGTGGTTACAGAAGCATCGGTCGGGACAGGAGTTGATGTTGTTGCAGCGGCCGGCGGCGTGTCAACATCTAGCATGGAAATGATTTTCTGAGGTGTCTGGGGGCTTTGCGGTTTTTGAGATTCTTTATGAAGTTTAGGTTCAACTGGAGATTGAGTCTGCTCCTGAGCTGGAGGCTGGGCTGGAATTGTCGGCTGAGGTTGAGGTTGAGCCTGGACCTGAGCCGTTGGAGGAGCTTGCCCTTGAAGATGGGTTGGCTGAACAGGTGATGTGGGCTCAGGTTGAACTATTGAAACTGTGGCTGTCTGAGGAACTTGTACCGCTGTGGGAGCCGCAGCAGGGTTAGAGGTAACAGCTGGAGCACCAGCTATTGCTGCAAGTGAAGCATGTTGCGTTGGCTCATCTCTTCCAATTTCCAAACTCTTTTCTCGGGGTTGGAAGCTTGAGGCGCCCAGGCCGGGACGGTCTGCCGGAGGAGGAGACTTATTCCTCCTTTGTTCCGCACTCTCTTTTGCTTCACGGTACTTGTTCCTGATCCATCCTATGGGACCCTTGGAATCGCTTTCCCTGCCCTGATCGAAGCTACCCTGTCCCTCGCTCACCATGTAAGGTCGGTCAGAGCTCTCGCTCTTTCGAGGCCTATGGCTGGAGCTTGATATTGATAGGTTGCTGACATCGCCATTGTCGTTCTGCCCAAGGGCAAGGCGTGGTGAGGTGAGACCGGCAGAGGAGCCGCTGTCAGCATTCTTACTCCTCGACAACCGCCAACGCTTCTTTCGTTCTTTTTCTGCTTGATCAACAGTGCTAACAGACTGCTCGTCAAGAATTTGATCCAAGTCCGAGCCTTCGTTAAAAGAGGAGTGCAGAGATGTTGGTGGTGACTTTTTCGACTTCAGCGTATTATCTGGGTGCAGGCTCTGGTTTGATGACGCTTGAGATGCCCTAGGAGTGTGCTCAGATGAAACATCACTCTTTTGCTGCGTCAGAGAAAAAGGATGCGTGAGTGAAGTCTCTTGAGGATTTTGCCCATGTGACGGTCGATCATGTAGTTCCTGCTGCTGCTCTAATGCTTCTCGATGTCGTTCTTCTAGAATCGGGGCTGGTTGTTGCGGCATTGCCTGGGTTCCAGATTCATACTGCTGAGCATGGTCCATCGGGTTAGCCAGTTCTGCCCCAGGAGATGACGCAGCATTCGGATGTGTGTATGTCAAAGAGGCAGCAGAGCTCTGAGCACTTGGGTTCAAGCTTCCTGGTATCCTCTTCTTCTTCAGTTTGTTAGGCTGTCTCTTGTCACCGGTATCGGTGTTGGGTGTGCTACGGAAGATGTTGGGAAGATTGCGCTCCTTGGATGGTGTGGAGGACTCCTGCGGTACTTCAAGTAGTCTCTCGTGGCTACGGCCTGTTACGGGAGCCTTCGTTGGTGTGAGGTAACCGCCAGCTATGAAGTCAGATGACTTTGTCGATTGGGGAGATTGTTCTATGCTCTCTGTAGGGTTGACTTGCGTCAAAGGCTCTAGATGGGCGGGAGAACGAGGCCCTGACCCATCAGACCTCTGAAAGCGGCCAGCACCAATGGCAGGAGATTTCTTGGATGGCACGGTGTTGCTTCTGGCCAATCCACCTGTCGTCGGCGTAGCTGTCAAGGCTGGGCTATTGGGCGTTGAGCTTCCGTCATTCCTGGAGTTCCGTGACGACACGGATCGGTTTCTTCGAAGCTTGCCATCTCGCCGCACACTGTTGGCGCCTGCACTTGCATTGGACGCCGATCGGCCCAGACTTGTCTTTCGAGTAGGTTGAGGGGTGAGAGGACCACTAGGTGTACCAGACTCCACCTCTTTCTTGGTCTTTTCATCAGCAGCGGTGCCCTGCATACCAATAAGGAAGTGATCCTGGTTCTCGATCAAGAAAATGATAACACATTGGTTCAGTCGGTATTCCTCGGGAGCCATGGCATGTGCTGGGTGAGATAGCATGCCTGGCTGGAAGATGGCAGCCAGATTTTGTGAGTTCATGCGATTCTCGTCCGCCTTGGCAGCGAAAACTGCGAGAAGGTCGAGAATGTAGAGAAGTAGCTGTCGGTTCAAGGGCGGTAGCTCCGTGATAAGTCGCTGGTACTGCAGGATGGCTGCTTTCTCGTTGAAATTTTCGACGAATTGAGGCCCCTCTGCGTCACCCACAGCTTGCTTGGTTGCGCCTCGGAGGGGGTCGCGGAACTTTTCGTATAGGTCGAGGGGAACGACGGGTTCGGGGAGGTCGTTGAGATATCGTCGCAGAACGTTGGCAGCATCGTGTACAGTGTATCCATCCCAGATGAGACCCTTCCCGTATCTATCAGGGGAGTCGAATATGGTCTTAAGCTCCTTTATTCTCTTTTCCGAACCGCTAAGCCGGAAAATTCCTTCGACATGGGTAGCTGAAAGGAAGCGTCAGCACAATTTCCCTCTCAGCCATGGCAAGAGAACCAACCTTTTTCTTTGAGGAAGACGCCACATTTTGCGACGACAATGGGAACATAGCCGTAGATGTAACTCTGTCCATTTTCATCGATGAGCGAGATGGCGACGTTGGCATATGTTATACTTTGCCGCAAAGGCACTCCGAAGATACCTTGGGGACGGGTTTCTGAAAATACGCAAGTCAGAGATCAGAGATCAGAAGTGGGGGAGTAAAGCTATGTGCATATTGACTTCGTGGCTGTGAGATTGTATGTGCAACAGATTCAGTTGTGGTCAGCCGTAGGCGCTGTGGCCCGAATTATTCAAAATCGTCGAAAAGCGTATCGCGACAGGTGATAGCAACGAAACTATGTTGCTTTATGACGTTCTGACTCGAAGCTCGACAGGGTTGCGCAGTGAAGAGTGGAGGAGGGAGATATCTTACCCTGGGGTTCCTGGTGCTTCGAAGGCAGCTTGAAACCCTTCCACCATGATTTGAGATCGCGCTTGCTGGGCGGGGATGCTGCGTTGTTGATTTGAAGAGTCGGCTGGTTGGCCTGGTTAGGGTTCGAGGCGGCGGACGTCATGGCGAAAGGCTGCGCGTGCCAAGAGCGAGAGCGACGACTGCGAAAGCGTAGAAGAATATGAGGTTGACGTGACGAGGGACACTACAGCTGGGCCGGCCCAGTTGCCAGAGTCACGATGGCTGAGCCTCAGCCTCAATAGAGGTCGAGCGAGGATGCAGCGGCAAGGTGCGCTGAAGCGGTGACCCGGAGCCGTGCTATGATACAGAGGCCGGCTTCAGAGAGGCGGGCGGGAGGGTGAGGGAAAGGTCTCGACTCGACCGATGCCGATAGGCGACAGCAAAGATGGAAATGGCGATGCGATGCGAGGCTAGAGATCAGGAGCTAGAAATCAAAGCCTTGAGCTGGGGAAGCTCAAGCGAGCAAGCGAGCGAGGGAGTCGATGGCAACAGTGTGTGCGCCAGTCTAGGATGAGACAGATCGGTCGATGATTGGTAGCGTCAAGGGCGTTAGAGCGATACAACAGTAGTAGTGTAGTAGGGCGTCAAGGCGTTAGGCGCTGGCTTGGTTCAGTTCACTTGTGTCTGGTAGTTAATCCAAATCCAAATCCTTGGCTCTGAGGCACGGGTGCGGGCGCCAGCAAGAATCGTGAAGGCAAAATAAGTGAGTGCGTGCGATGTGAGGATGACGAGGTGAGGCGATAAAGAAAGGAACGGCAAGAGAGGTTTCAAGCGGGTCAAGGCTGTAAATTATCGCTCAAGTCGATGATTGCCGCGTCGTAGCAATAGAGGAGCAGAGCAGAACAGAGTAGTTGGTGGCATCAAGAGCCAGCGAGCGAGTGAACGGGAGGGAGTAAGATTAAAGAAATCCAATCCAATTGATGTGAGGCGGGGGACTTGGGACCGAAAGCCACTATTGTAGGTACCCGTAGCGTAGCGTACGTAGGTTAGTACCTAGTAGTACTGGGTCCGGGGGGAGGACAATTGTGTCGAGCCAGGTACAGTACATGCAGGGAGTTGGGGGTACCGTACCTGTCCCCAAGGGAATGATAGACAAAGACAAAGGGTTGCAAGATACAAAGGTCAAAGAAGAAGTTGAGTATCTTACCGGCCTCTGGAGTAAGACTCGACTGACTCAGTGATTATAAGGGTATCGCTTCGATATGCTACGTGGAGTTGAGGTTAATTCTGCAATAGGAACTGTAAGAGAATGCAGATGCAGCACTGCACAGCTTCTAGTTATGTATGCATTCATACGGATAACAACAAGCTCTGTTGACGTGTGTAATTAGGGCAACCAAATTGGGATGAAAGCGTATGACCAAACGAACGAACGAGCGTGAATGTGAACAAGCGAGAGCGGGAAGTGGGAAGATGGACAAGGACAAGGATGACGAGAGAGACAAGATTGCGAGAGGGGAGGAGAAATACGAGAATGAGAATGCAGGTCGAGTTTTGCTATCCGTTCATACATGATAAACTTTCAATAGACGATGCAGCGGGACCCATCTCAGGCACTCACTTTTCCAGGTACATCGTCTGGTGTTGGCAACAAACTCTGAACCTCCCTTAGACTTGATTGTCAATGACGGACGTCATGAAGACCTGATATCATTGCCAATATCAGTGAATACAGTTGCATGCAATGCATCTCGAATGCCCGTCTACGTTGGATCTGATACCACCCATCTTCAGCCAAACCAACTTTTCTGTAGTATCAGACATCTAATAAAAGAACTGTCATGTATAGAATAGTCGGATATTAATTGATCAATTCTCAGAGTCAACCACCCAACGCCGCAAGCGGTCGCTGTCGGTGGATACTTTTGGCGCAGGCAATTGCGTCGTGGGCATGGAGATTTACCAGGATTCAACCTTGGAACACGATCAGTCAAATTGATCACATCACTCGCTCAATCTGCCCTGTTCTGCCCTACAAGTCACAACGGTAATAGATCTCTCCACAGTGACGAGGTACTGTCGATCACAACTCTAGGAGGATGCACCCGTCGACAACTTGTTGAGGCAGCTCTTATCACTCACTGCTGAGAGAGAGACTCTGAGTCACTTGAAGAAAAAGGCCCTGGACTCTCAGCTGAAACCACTACTGCAACTCGACAACACCAACGAACCATAAACCATGGATGATATCCCGGCACAAAGCATAAGAACTTGGCTTATCCGTGGTCTGCAGTCTGCGCTCCCAAAAAAGAACTGTTAATCTTAGTTGGATGCCTCCACTGCTGAGGATGCTTTGAAGTCTTCGTCACCGTCCAAATCGAGACTCTTCTCATTTCGACTCTGAAGCTAAGACCCTACCTAGTCTCACTTGGTGTACCAACACCAACAAGTGAGACTGTGTCTTGCTTGTATCCAGAGAATGGAATTTGGGTAATAACGCGGACCAACTCGATGTTTACTTTTTAGACCAAGCTACCTAGGTACCTACTTAGGTAGACAGCTGAATCTCTACCTACCTAAGCTGATGTACATTTACAGTACGTACTTCTCTTTGATTTACCTACCTTACCTACCTTACCTAAGGTAGGTAGGCATGCATGGTTGGCATTGACACAGGGACTGGCGATTGATGGATGTTTCCATATTTGGCATGTACATCTCCAAGGACGTTGAAAGATTGCAACCATCATCACACGTCAGTCTTTCGCCTCTCTCGAAACCTCTCTGTCTTCTGATTCGTCGCCCATCTCATGCTTCAGCTTTTGCAGATATCGGCGAGTGAGAGAAGTTATGAAAGCAGAATCCCCCTTGTGTCCAGTCCATGCTATAGTTCCTTTCACATCTGGCCATAATTCATGTACCTCCAATTTCTATGTCCTTCCGTGAGCAAAGGCATAGATATCGTGGTCATTGACGTCTATCTTATTGGACTTCGAACACTAGGCACAATACATGGACTGCGCCTCATCCAATCCCGACCCAACTGGACTTGTCAGACGAGGTGCCGCGCCGATCAGCGTTTCAGGTTTCTTTTTGGCCATCAAGTGAAAATATAAGAATGGCAATTGCCATGCCTACCTCTAACGGTTGTCTCGTTTTGGTCACCTGAATTACGTAGTGAGCTGCAGATGTTTCGATCTGCAGAACATTGGAGGGGAGCGGGGGGTCAGCTAAGCGGGGAGGTGCTCACATGACAGTCTCTCAGTAGATGGTTGTCTTGTCTAAGTCTTCTCAATTTACCATAACTGACAAGAATCGTAATGGCTGTTAAACAGGTTATCAAGTGTACGTAGGTCTTCAGCTGGTCAAAGAAGCTCAACTCCGCTATCATGGGTATCTGGCTACGTCAGAAGCTCCCGCCAGAGCGAACGCGGCTACATCAGAATAAGCATTCAACAATGAAATTGCTCTAGACCCGCAGAAGAAAGATTGCTCTAGATCTGTAGAAGAAAGATTGAGATCAACATACTAATACTAATGCATTACACGAGTCTGAATAGCGTCACTATAATAAGCGGGTACAACACTTGTGGTGCAATTAAAGCTCAGCCAATCCGGGGTAAAACGATAATGCGATCCCGCCGATAAGCCCAACCTGGCCGAGCCCCGAGCTCTCTAGCTTGCCTATCTCAAAATTTCAGTCTCCATATCAAACCAACAAAGTCAATCCACCTCGACAAACCTCATAACCTCGATTCCATCAACCACATCACCCCCCTTCAACCCGTCAAAATGGATATGTATGTCTCTTGATGTTCAAATCATGTCCCCAAATCACAATGCTAATCAACCCGTCCCAATCACAGGCTTTCAGCAGCCGAGCAGCGTACTCTTGAGCAGCGCATGCAGAAGCGCCAGGTCAAGGAGTTTATGGGTGTATGTGCCCCAATGAGTGTTACGATCGAATTGTTTCTGAACTTGTTTTAGGCATTTGGTGGTCTTGTTGAGCACTGCTTCATGTCCTGTGTCGATGACTTCACCTCAAAGGCCATCTCAACCCGCGAAAGTGGCTGCATCAACCGCTGTGTTCAGAAGTGGATGGCTTCTCAACAGCGCATCAGCGACCGCTTCCAAGAGCACAACGCCCAGCTCACAGCTCAGATGAACAAATAAACGCGAAATACTCGAGAGAGACGAGACATGTACGATTAGCGAGGACGACAAGGGGAATTGCACACAAAATCTGTGCTGTTGATATTAGATGTTCACCGGATTATATGAGATCGAAAAGACGGAACGCTGTTTATGACCATGATAGGCCGTGTCGCTATGTCTCATGCCACCAGATGCACTTGTATATTATTATGGGGTATGGTATGAGGCGCTTGAGCTTAAGCTGTCACATGGAATGATTTTATAACCCATTCTTACTCACTTACCATGTCCCTTCTCGCCCCTGCAACTCAACTTGACAAGGCACTAAGCAATTCCTGACCGCAAGCATTATTATAGACCGGCGAGCCGCTTCACAGGATAACTAGGTCGGTTTGTGTAAACGAAATCAAATGAAGTCTCTTATGCCATTCCGCAACGCATACATCCTATTCCAACGCCCTTGACCTAAGATACTTATAATATACACATTGATGATTATCACTCGTTTCTTCTAAACCCCCATGTTCATATTCAATTATCTGCTTCTTCACTTAGCACATCCCTGATGGCATCTAATTGAGCCACCGCTTTCTCCTCTAAAAGACTATCATATGCCCCTGTGGCAGGCTTCATGCCACGCCAGTCCATTTCACGCTGACCCAAGGGCATGAGTCGCTCCTTTAGCAACTTCTTTGTGCTCAACCAAAAGTCGACGTTCTCTAGCAGGTTTGCCGAGTCCCATTCCACGTCAGGAATGTCCCGGTTGTTGTTCACACGAAGAGCAGCAAGCACTCGTGTAAGAAGGGCAAGAGAGTGAACCTCGGATATCGCGACAAGGGTCAGGTAGTGCGGTGACGCCCGAGACTGAGTACGACTGGCTCCAGGTGCTTCAAACCGGTCCACACTTGCTTCTAGTAGGTGAGGGAACTGATTAAGAACATACGCAACCTCTGGAGCAACAGTTGCACCCAAAGCTGTGAGCAAGTTCAGCATTAGTGGCAACAGTCCTTTGGCCCAGATACCGTAGCAACGTTGCACCACAGGGGAATCCGAATAGGGGGATATGTTGGACTTCAGCATGAACTTAGTCAGATTCGCAGATAGGATGTTGCTCAAGATTCCATCGCATGCCATCTGTTCAGCAACCATGGGGAGAGTTGAGAGTTCAAGTAAAAATAGCATGCTCAACTCGCCGTAGATAGGATCGCCTTGATCCGCCAGTCTATCTGCCCATGAGTAGAGAGACGAGGCAGCATGGAGGACTTGATGCTCGGCCATGATGTTAAGGACTTGAGTCTGAGATTGATCCATGTTGGGCAGACTTATGCAGGCTTGAAGGATAGCTGTTAACAATCCCAGGTCTTCAGGCAATACACTATTTTCGTTATCGTGAATAAGGCTAACGAGTGCGCGGAAGCCTCTGCCCACAACTCGGTCAAGGATATTCAGCACAGTTTGTGTAACTGTCACGGTAGTTCCCTCAAAGGCATCCTGAGATTCAGCTGCTTTCTTACCACTGGTTTGGTAGGCACGCAGAGTAACGAAAAGAGCCTTTAGAAGGGTGCGGTAGTACGAGATAGATTCAGTGCCCCAAGGCTCCTCAACTCCGTTCATGGTACCAACAAGGGTCGAGAGAAGCTGATTGATGTCCTTGACTGGCACTGATGACTTGACAAGGCGCTGGATCAACACAAGCGCAAGGCTCGCCCTGGACTCAATAAGCTTTAGGAAGATGTGCTCAGGTCCTGGAATTCCTTGGTTGGCATTGAGACATTGTTGGGCAACTTGCAGCATTTGCTTCTCCACGGTGTCGTTCTTGGGCATGCATGTTGAAAGCTCTACAAGTAGAAACTCCCAAGCATGGAAAAGAGCCTAGAAATAACATCATTAGCTATGTCCATGGTACAAAAGACACATTCACTTACCAGCTGAGCGTCAACTAAAGACAAGTTAGAGTTTGCGCGCTCCATTTCTGTCTTGAAGCCATCGTCCTTGCGACCTTTCCAGCCTGGATCGAATCGCAGCATCTGATCGGCGCGTTCCAGGTCATAGTAGTAACTCCTGCCAAGTTCCCGCGGCTCCAGGACGGTCCGCTTGAAGTAATCCACAGGGCAGTCTGAATACTTGTTGGAAAAGTTTCGGGCGAAGTTGTTGTGAAGAGACTTATTATAGCCTCCAACCTCAACTCCATCACGCAAGTAGTAGTCGAGATCGCTGATAAGGCTCTTTGCCAATGTGCCAGAGTTGCCCAGATGCCGCGAGTGGTAAAGCTGCATGGCAAATGTCTCCGCAATATACGCGGCCAGTCTTGCCTCAAAAGCAGCACGGACAGGGTCAGACTTTACGGTGATACTGGATGACTTGAGGTCTCGGACATATTCTCTAAGCCCATCAAGATAAGCGGTGTCTTTCTGGAGTGTGAAGACTGTCCAGGGCCAGAAGTTCTGGGCCGATGCAACAAAGTCCAAAATAACGAGGGCCTCGCTTATTTCTAGATCTTTCAACTTGCCAAGCTTGGCAAGCCCAGTGGAAAATACTGAGCTGGAAGAAACATCTGTCTTCTTTCTGTCTTTCTTCATTGCCTCCCTAGGGGTCTGCCCGGTAAGCAGGCAATTAGACATCCACTGTTGCCGGTTCCTCAAAATAGCCGAAAAGAACTTCCATGTGGCCTTGACCTCGCCCCTGAGTTCAAAGGGCTTACCCAGGGTTGATAGGAGTTGGAGAAAAGACTTGGAAATCTGAGGCCCCAAGTAACCGAGCAGTGACGGGGGCTCACTTGAAGATTTGCCAGCATTTACAACCAAAGACTCAAGCAGCCACATGGTGGGTTTGCGGAAATGGTCAGATACTGCGCACAGCCGTGAAAGCAGGGTGGAGCTTTTGAACAGGTAAGTTTCGATCATGCTAGAGGATTGCTCTAGATAATTGGCGACGCGTAGTAGCGTTGCTGAAAATTCAAGTACTGAATTTAACTGTGCTTGTACCATCTCCACGCGTCTTGGATAGAGAGTACTGTCGGCGGTCGTAAATGCTGTGATAAGGGATGATAAAAGGGGTTGGAATCGCAGAGATCCAGTTGAGGGCGAGACAAAACAGTCGATAACATAAGAGGCGGCAGGTCGTAGGCATGAAGTCAGATTCTCAGAGGTCGAAGGATCGCCAAGACTGTAGCTATACATAATCGTCTTTTGTAGGATTGGTACAACCTCTCGGAGCACTGACGAGCGACATGTGTCAGACGCAAATCTCCAGGTTGAAGTATTCTCAAAGATGTCTACGCCTGCTTGGGCAATGGCGTAGCTGACTTTTGTCAAAACCTTATCTGCTGTACCTAGCCAAGGGTTCAGATCTGACTTGTTTCTGCTTGTGGTCTGAATACCAGCTCGTCGCTGAACAGCAGAAGTCATTGCAGTGTCAATGAGGTTTGAGAATAGTCTGAGACAAGATAGTAAAAATTCGAGCCGCTCCTGGACCAGGTCAAGGCTTCCCACGACCTTGGTGAGCTTACCAGCTCTGGACTCGGAACTCAAGAGCTCGCATCGAGAAAGATATGACCACACTCTGCTAGGATATATAGGCAGGATCGCGTCGAGGAATTGGATGCAAGAGTTCAGGATAGTGACGACAACGTCCTCGCTCTCCGCAAGATCAACCTGCATGTAGTAATCCATTGTCTCGCAGACGACCGTTAGGAGATCTCTGCCACTACCCGCATCAATATGTTTCTTTGCCTCATGAAGAATATCATTGTCAGAAAGCACCAAGGCGCCGTTGGACTCCTCCCCGGCGGCGTTCAGATGATCCATGCGAATAAGTGTCGCAAACAAAGAGATGACTTCGGCAGTTTCTTCTGGCTGGAGCATTCCAAGTTCAGATTGATATCCTTCCTTCATCAGGTTGATTTCCAGTCGTCGGCCCAGGAGCGAAATAGTTGAGTGAGGATACTCCATTGAGACAACTCTACCAGTATCCGTAACAAATCGTCCATATGTGCCTGCTGGTATCCGGTACGCATCGTCCTCGACACGTCTTCCTCGCCACGAAGGGGATAACGAGATGATGGGAATATCTTGCAGCAAACAGAATGTATTCGTGTTCTCGTCTTCTTGTGCAAGCTCGTACTCTTGGAAGTAATCAGGAAGGACGAATGTGAGTGTGGGTGTTGCACGTAAAAGGTTAAGGATCATCTGAGACCGATCGCTCTCATGGAGGCTAGTAGCACTGGCGAGAGTTCGGCAGAGAGTGATAAACGGTAGAAATTCATAGGGGTACCTGTCAAGAGCTTGCCGAAAGAAGAACTCTAGTGCAAGATCATCATTGACCATGGATGCGAGAATATCTTGTTTCTCCGAGAGGTTCTCCTTATTTGAAATGTCCCAGTAATTTCGGCCGGCGCTTAGAATCGAAAGAAGGGAGCTTACCGGTTCGGACTGATAACCAACGATAGGGTATGAAACCTTAAGAAGCTCAAGGAAGACATTGCGAAGACGGGCACTGAGCAGAGGGGTCATGCTACCCTCATCTGAAGGACCCAGTGCCGTTGCCATGTTAGAAACAACATCAAAAACACGGCCTTGGGCCGTGACTTGTGATGCAAGCTGTTCCACCACGACAAGGTCCTTGGATGAAGTCGCATTCTCCAGGAAGCCGTCAAATTTCGAAGATTCAATGGAGAAGATGCTGCCCGCCGAGTTCCGCCTTGCAACTGGTCGGATTACGCCCCCTGCCTCAAAGGTTTCTCGGGCATTTTGCTGTAACAAATTATCACGCTTCTCTGTTCGACTTTGGTAGGAAACGTTCATGCGATGAAGGAGAAGCGTCCATGCGAAAATGACGGGTGAAGCGCTTTCGCAATCGGCTTCGGCAGCATTTAGTATACTCCTGTGGACCTGTTCAAGGACGTCGGATGAGAGCAGGTATGTATCGTAGGAAGTATCTGCTTGAGTAGCATCCTCTTCTCTCTCGGAAAGATAGGTTAATGAGCGAGCTGGCTTGAGTAGTATCAAGGACACGGCAGCGGAAAGTGTCTTCAGGGGCAAAACCAAGGGTGCAATGCTCTCATGGATCTGGAGGTACTGTTAATACAAGTCTGCCTTCGATCAAGCTATGTAGTACATACCGGCTGAACAGCGTCAAAGAATCTATAGACTTCCATCAAAGAAAACCACTGATTGACAGCACTTGAAGGTGCAAAATCGTCGCCAAAACTGTCCACAATCTGGAAAACAACAGACAAAGCATGAATAGCTTCGGTTAGAAGCGTTCGCAACCAGTCTAGTTCGACTTCCTCGGTCACCCACTTCTCGTCCGTTACGGCTTTTAGACCTGATTCGATGCGAGACATAGAGTCTGTAAGAACTTGAAGGTAAGTCGGGAGTAGGGGTTCGGCATCGTCTCGTGAGGGAAGCTTCAGTCGGTAGGTCTTGGCTAGGTCGAGATCAACACTGGCGAAGGTCGGTAGCCTCTCGTATAGCTTGATCGAACTGGCATAGTCCGCAGACATCATAAAAAAACGGCGCTCGGTAAGATAGGTATCGAACAGGCGTCGCTGTCTCGTCTCGGGCTTCTCGAATTCGGACCAGATCTCCTCAGCATCCATCGCCGCCGCCGATCCCAGGTCCAAAAGAAGTCCTGACCCCTGTCCATTGTTAAGGCCGGCAGCTTCCTGCAAATTCTTCGCATCTTGAGACGACAATGGGCCACTGAGATGGCGCGCAGGGCGAGACTGGTGTTCTATCACGACCACACGCAAAGCTGCGACTAGGTTGATTTTGGCATTCCTGCTGAGCCACTCGGCGTCTTTCTTGATCGACTCGATATCAGGTCGTCCATCTGAGCTTGCGGGGACATTTATTGGGGCCGTTTTTGTTTCAAAGACTTTTTTCGTAGCTTCATCTATGGGTGCGAAGGTGCTGCCAGGATCCTCGAGAAGACGGTGAACATAGTCGTCGCTCAAAAATTCGATAACGGCAGAACTCGTAGTTCTCTGGCCAGAACTATCAGACAGCGCAGTTGCGATGAGCTTCCAAGAGCTTAGTGGTGAGTTAGCAGTGAGCTTGTGTACATAGATGGATAGGCAGCGCAAGAGATGAGAGCTGCGGAGGCAGTCAGTCAACTTACAGCAGTACCCGCTCCCCAGTCAGGCACTGTTCTAGGGAGGGGAAATAAATGCGATCGGCCACCGGCGCCATTGCAAAGAGCGTCAAAAAGGCGACAGTGGCATGCGATGCATCACCTTGCGATTAGGGTGGATGCGAAGAAAGTTTGATTTTGATGCTTGTTGACGCGCCTGGTCGCGAGTGGATGGATCGAGCTTTGGCTGGTCAACTTTTTGGACCTGAGCTAGAGAGCTCCCGATTTAGCCCAGGTTTACCCGGTGCTTCAGTGGACGGCAGTTATATCGGACCTTGTACCTCCATTCGCCATATAGAGTTAGCACTGTACAAAGCATTGTGTCTCAGCCAGAGACGACAGTGTGCTAGTCGGTATCGCACTGGCCGAAAGTCGCATTCACAGCTTCTTTGTTCAACTCTATTCAAACTTAAAGTGACTCACCTTTTGCAACGTCACCGCTCTCAGTCTCGTAAAATAACTCATTTTACGAAAAACCGGTTTCAAGCACTCTCCCTTCTCGTTGTTGTTGTTGTTGTTTTTTCGAGAAAAAAAGAGAGAGAAAATGGGTTCCTCAGATATTATCGATCACTCGCCTCACCAGGCTGATCCCTCGCCTCCAATTCCAACGGCCTCTAACCTTATTCTTATTGACAACTACGACTCTTTCACCTGGAACATTTACCAGTACCTAGTTCTTGCGGGAGCTACGGTTACTGTCTATCGAAATGATAAGGTCACTGTGGATGAAATCATTGCCAAGAAACCCACTCAGATTATCATCAGCCCCGGTCCCGGTCACCCCGAGACTGATTCTGGTGTGAGCCGCGATATCATTAGACATTTCGCTGGCAAGGTTCCTATCTTTGGTGTCTGTATGGGCCTGTAAGTTTTTGCATCTCACTTGTGTATCAATTTATCTAACCTCCTTCCAGTCAGTGCATCTTTAATGTCTATGGTGGAGAAGTCAGTTCAGCTGGTGAATGGCTCCATGGCAAGACTTCACCGTTGACTCACGACTCCAAGGGTGTTTTCTCTGGTCTCAAGCAGGGTGTCCCGGTTACTCGTTATCATTCTCTTGCAGGTACCCACGTCACTTTGCCTGAAGACCTGGAGATTTCCTCTTGGGTGGCTAAGCCTGATGGTTCTCCTGGTGTCATTCAAGGTGTTCGTCACAAGAAGTACACCATTGAAGGTGTCCAATTCCACCCTGAGAGCATCCTGACTGAAGGTGGACGAGCTATGATCACAAACTTCCTCCGCATGCAGGGCGGTACTTGGGAGGAGAACACTCAGTTCCAGAAGTCTGGTTCTGCTAACAGTGACGACTCGGCTGCACCCAAGTCCAAGAAGAACAACATTCTGCAGAGAATTTATGCCAACCGAAAGGCTGCTGTGGATGCTCAGAAGCAAATTCCTTCTCAAAGATTCGAGGATCTACAAGTTGCATACGATCTCAACGCTGCCCCTCCCCAGATTCCTTTCGTCAACCGACTACGACAGTCTCCTTTTGACGTTGCTTTGATGGCTGAGATCAAGCGCGGTTCCCCTTCTAAGGGCATCTTTGCGCTGGATATTTCCGCCCCTGCACAAGCTCGAAAGTACGCTTTGGCAGGCGCAAGTGTCATTTCCGTGCTTACTGAGCCTGAGTGGTTCAAGGGCAGTATTGAGGACCTGAGAGCCGTTCGGCAAGTCTTGGATGGCATGCCCAACAGACCCGCAATCCTTCGTAAGGAGTTCATCTTTGATGAGTATCAGATCCTTGAGGCACGATTGGCTGGTGCGGATACTGTTCTGCTCATTGTCAAGATGCTTGATTCTGAGCTTCTACAAAGACTATATAACTATTCTCTCCAATTGGGTATGGAGCCTCTTGTTGAGGTTCAGAATGCTGAGGAGATGACGATTGCAGTCAAGCTGGGCTCCAAGGTCATCGGTGTCAACAACCGTAACCTCGAGAGCTTTGAAGTTGATCTCAATACCACAGGCCGGCTACGCAGCATGGTGCCTGAAAGCACAATCATTTGCGCGCTCAGCGGTATCAACACCCATGATGACGTTTTGATGAACAAGAGGGATGGTGTCAATGCTGTTCTAGTTGGTGAGGCCATCATGAGAGCCCCTGACGCCAGTGTTTTCATCAGCCAACTATGCTCTGGAGCCGAGCTCCCTGCTAAGTCTGATGTTACGTCATTATTGTACGTCAAGATTTGCGGTACTCGAAGTCTTGAGGCTGCCCTGAAAGCTGCCGAGTCAGGCGCAGACTTTGTTGGTATCTGCCTTGTTCCTGGTGCCAAGCGATGTATCTCACATGAGACTGCCCTTGCAATCTCAGAAGCAGTGCACACATATCCTAGCACTCGAAAATACGAAACCCAAGTGGAAGCAGTAGAAAACAAAGCCAAGGACTACTTTGAAGCTGCTGCCCAAAGACTTCGTAACCCTCGACCCCAGCTCGTTGGTATTTTCCAGAACCAGCCTCTGGGCGAGGTTTTGGAGAAGCAGAAACAATACAACCTTGACCTAGTCCAACTTCATGGTGATGAGCCTATCGAGTGGGCAAGCCTCATCCCCGTGCCTGTCGTCCGATGCTTCAAGCCTGGCCAAGTTGGAATTGCGCGTCGAGGATATCATACTGTCCCTCTTCTTGACTCCGGCTCTGGATCCGGCAAGCTTCTCAATGTCACTAATGTTCAGGCTGTCCTGGAGAGCGATCCTGAGCTTCGAGTCTTCCTTGCTGGTGGTCTCAACCCTAGCAATGTGGCTGAGTCTGTCAAAGCTTTGGGTCCCCTGGCTGATCGAGTGATTGGTGTTGATGTAAGCAGTGGTGTGGAGGAGGATGGAAAACAAAGCCTAGAGAAGATCGCAGCTTTTGTAAAGGCTGCCAAGGAAATTCGATAAAAGATAGAATAAAATACAGGTTGTACAATTGCAGAAGACTTTCATGAGCACTCAAAGTTTGATTGAAGCTGTGGGGTTGCAATCCATTTCAAAGTGTCCCCTGTTGGAGGTGGTCCTTATAATATTCCTTTCTTGGTAACCCTTCTACAAGGCACAGATGTTATCGTCCCGTTCTATGCACTCTCTTTCAAATGGCCTGAGGCGCTATCGAACATGCACCTAGGCTCGCGGTCTCGCATATTCATCTCTTGTCACCACAGGTTCTGATCTTGAGCTTTTACATTGACTTCTCTTCTTTTTTAAAACCTCTTCCTATGCTGACACTCTTTATTCTGTCTTATATCGAGGTTCTTGATCTTTTCGTAGTAAATCTCAAGGCTATTCCTCCTGTCTCTCCTGTAACGCTTTCATCGCCTTTCACTTTTCATCCTCACCAGTAACAACCTCTTCATCCCTTCCCACAGGACGTCTTCACCTTCGCCTACCAATACTTATTCTATTCTTCGTTCTTCAGTTTCTATTCTTTTCCACATTTGACTTCTACCTCATAGACCTAAGGGCAGCATTCATCGATCCTCATCCTTCAGCGTTTCAACAGTCTATCAGCATTACATGAATTGCAGCAGACATGGTTGCTCAGATCTTCAAGAACCGTATAATTTCAGCCGCAGGGCCTCTCCCTGGTCAGTTGACAGTTGACAACCTGAAGCGATGGACCTCACTTCGCAAAGGCGTCTTTATCGAAGACTTTGACGAGACTGTTACTCATCTCCTCTGCACCAAGGAACAGTTCGACAAGAAACTCCCCAAAGGTACTAATCTTTGTTTAATATTCTCTTGCTAAGGTAACTACTTATAAGTTTTTAGTCAGGAAAGCATTGAAACTCGGAAAGGGCATTCACATTGTTCACTGTGACTGGTTCGAGTACTCGACAGTCAAGAACAAGAAGTTGCCTGAAGCCGACTATTCCATGAGAAGTCTCGTCGCAAAGGAAAACGCAAAGAAAAGAGAAATGGCCCAGATCGAGAAGGGTAAAAGGAACGGGGAGAAATTCGTTAACACAAGTATGGTCTTCATAGTTCTGCTGATTTATGAAAACTAAAGCTCTACTAGACCTCTTCCACCTCTATCGAGACCGTCTCAACTTTGTCTACCAGATCGACATCACTCGAGATAATGAGTTCACAGGCAATTTCGGACAGAAGTATTCTCTTTGCGTAAGTAAGATTTTACCTCTCATATGTTTTGGTACTAACAATAAACAGTTATGGGAGTCCAACGCCAAACCTCACTTGTACTGGTTCACGGCCAAATTCCTCAAGCATAAGGGCAGCTCTCAGCCCATGTATCACCGCCCTAGTCCTCATGAGGGAAAATGGAGGGCGCAGATGGAGCTGTTTATGGACTTCTTCAAAAAGAAGACCGGGATCGATTGGCAAGATCGGGTGTCGCTAGCCCAAACAATGCCCAGTTCGTACTTTCAGTACGAGCCTCCGGTATGTCTCAGGTCAATTACTCTTCATAAAAATGGTGTACTAATAATATGTAGTCCAGAGGGAAACCCATTGGGAGACGTCTGAAGCACGACATCGAGTATTGTCGAGAGATCAACGCTGGGATTCGGGGATTGCCGTGGCCTCCTCTCGAGGAAGAAGAGCGTAAGACTGACTCGGCTGAAGATGAATCTGATGATGGCCCAAGAGCCCTTGAAGAAGGTGAAGTGATGGCTTCACCTCCCGATTCCCCTCGCGCTCCAATGAACGAATCTGGCACATATCAGAAGGAGTTTGGAGATGACATTGAAATGGCATCTCTTCCTGATCCTGGGAAGCTTACAGATGAAAACGTATCCTGCTCCAGCTTAAGGGTCTCTCGGGACTACAGGGAAGAGACTCCACCTTCTGAGTTCGAGCATTCGCAAGATGAAAAGGTAGCTATCACTATTTCAGAGACCCTCAAGGGCGAAAAGAAGGCCGAATCACCTCCTGAGTCTGAAAAGGCTCGGGAAGCAGACAAACCGCCTGATGTCTTTATGGATGATGCAGAGACCAAGAGTGCTCTTGCTACTCCAGCCTCTTCTATTGATGAGAAAGATCTCTCACGTGCAGCAGGTGAGGGCGGCGTCGCCGTGGTTCTTGGTGATGCAGGTGAGATGGGAATCTCCTTTGAATTCGAGACACGGGAGTCACTTTAGTTGGAGTTCATCTGATGGTTGTGGGTATCACGGGCTTGCTATCTTGCTGGGCATGACAGAAACGAGTGCGCCAGGTCTCGGGTTGTCAATTTTGACTCTCAACCCCAATTGCTAGGGAGCTTAAGAATGGGTTACTATCTGGTGGGCCGGCATATGATTGTGACGTGAATATCTCGGAAAACTTGAGGACAATGGCTCAGTAGGCTTGGCGTATATGGAACGATAGCTAGTTACACAGCAATGCTCATAATGGCTTATGATTTATTCATTTATTCATTTATACATAAACCGATGTGTTATTGCCAGTCTCCTTGTTGTTTCCGAGCTTCAGAACCTCAACTTCGGTAAAACAAAGACCACGAGTATGCATCCCACAGCAAGCAAGGCGATATATGCATACAGGAGTAGCCTCCCAAAATATCCCTTTCCTTCTGTCATCCTCTTGAGCATACCCATTCGCCCCTTCGCCGCCTCCATGCTCTGTTCCGTCTTATCCATTCCCTCACCTGCGCGCGCCACTACATCCTTGTCTGCCTCGAGAGTAGTTGAGAACCGCTGTGAGCTTGACTTTAGAGCACTCGCCATCTGAAGAATCGATTCGGAAAGGGCTTCCTGTTCGGCTCGTTGATGGTCAAGTAAAGCTTCGGCTGTTGCTGTTGATGTTTGGGGACCAGAGGGTTTACTTCGATTGGCGAAAAGCGCCGCGCGTGCTGTTGAATGGGCAGGCGGTGATGGGGATGAAGATGCGCCTCTTGATCTTAGGTTCTGCGTTGTTTGGGTGGGTTGATGTTTGTGCTCTTGCGATGTTGTAGACGAATCAGGGGGTGCTGTTGATGCTGGCGCTGGCGCTGTGGCTGTTGTCGCTGGTATCGTTGTTGCCCCGGGGGGTTCTGGCTCTGCATCATCACCTTGTCCTGAGCTCTCGGTGGGTTGGTCTGTTGATATGGAATCGCCCATACTATCGCTCGGCGTAGGTACTATTTCCGAGAGGATATCTTCTCCATCGGTGCTCTCATCATCTTCGTCCTCTTCAATTGCCACCTGTCGTAATGTCAGCTTCAATCCTTTGCCATATCCTACAAGCCATTTCTTACTTGTCTCAAGTCTTCTAACCGATCCAGTAGCAGTTCTAGAAGCTCTCTCTTCACATTCAAGTCGCTTTGTACTTCAGCCCTCCGACCTGGCGCTTTAATCCCCAGCGCATCGTGTTCTAGTTTCGTCAAAGAGTTTCGTGCGTATTCGAGGTTCTACAGTTCAGAGTCAGTGTATACAGATATGGAATCCGGCACAGGCACTCTTACAGATGCTACTCGTGCTCTTTCGAATTCGCTCGATTGTAGTCGTCGTTCGCGATCGCTATCTGTATGAAGAATATTCTTTTGTAGTCGCAGCAGCAGGTTTCCCAGCTCTGCTGATGCAATATCGATTGCGTTTCTATTGATTGAAGGTATGGTGGAATGTGAGAGTCGCGCCATGGTTGTATTTTTGCTTGGTTGTCGATCTCCTGAATCTTCCCCGTCTTTGGTGCTGTCCTTGGTGATTTAAGTGACGTGTGAGGTTCAAGGAAGCTCAAGCTATAGCGGGTCTAGGTAACATGAGCATGTGCCAAGCCACGTTGTAACTTACACGACCTTGACTAAGTACTAGATCTACCAAAACGGACTCTTGATGAAGATAAATAGTTTCTACATAAAAGCTATACCAGGATATCATCAATTTCATGTACATTTAGTAAGTAATCAGGTTTGAGGACTTTAAACATTAATTAATTAGTGCCAGATGAGGACATTGCCCGTACTACTATTATAAATCTGAGTGAGTAGCTCAATTGGCTTATATTCGTGTAACCATTATCGTTCGCAGAGTCAAGGCCAAGCAAGACAAAGTTAAAGGGGCCATAATAAGAATCACTGTAACAAGTACACAATGGAATGCAGAACCCAACAATAATTTATAAGTCGTTGTTTGGAGGAACAAACCCCTGTGTTCAGTGTTTAAGTACCCTACCCTATACATATCGTGTCAATCAGTCCCAACACCTAAACGCCATGCGCCGCTTGAAAATGAACAGGAATACGTCAGTAAAACTATCCAGAAGCTGATGCTTTACGATTGCCCAAATAACGAAAGTTCTGCGTCCCCCCTTGAAACACAACTTCCGGTAACATAGTGGCTGATGTGTTTTGAGTTTGGTGATCGACCTAGTCTCTTGGCTCACTTTTCCTGTCGTCACCTTCATCCCTTTCCTCTCCTTTCTCCAAAGCATTGCGCAGCCTCTCTTCTTGGCGCTTCCAATGGCCTCCCTCTTCATAGTCTGCGCTGATCTTCAGTGCTTTCCGTAGTCGCTCGCTCTCCTTGATCTTGGCATCAGCCATCTCGTGAACCTGGTGTTGCTTGAATGTCTTTCTTTGGCCGCCTCTTCTTCCAGAATTCATCTCGGCGAGAAGTTTTTGTCGGAGTTCGTCACATCGCCTATCGATCTCGTCTTCGTCGACACTTGATCGTGTTAGCACGGTAAGCTACGTAGTTGGGTATATACAAAGTCGTACTCTTCTTGTTCAAGCTTGTCCCTCAAGTCGAAGACCTTAACTTCGACCTCGCGCTTGCGGTCATGCTCCAGGATCGCCTTGTCTGGTTGCCGTTGCTTGTGCCGCAAGCTATCGAGGTCTTTGGGATAAGGAGCGCCGTAGTCGCGAGGCTTGATCTGGGCAAGGTTGCGTTGAACGTAGCCCGAGGTGCCACTGCCACGGGGCGTGTTGAGACCAACGTTATCAGACATTATAGAGTAGGCAACGTGTTGCGTTGTGTTTTGAGCGTTGAAAGGACTGTTGGTATAAGTTGGCGCGCAAGACAATATTATGGACAATCTATATCTGTTATGGATGCGACAGCAACAGGTAAGGTGGATATTGGTGGTGATGTAGGACCCTTCTCTGCCACTGTCACTCCAGCTAAATCTTTACCGCCTACCTCTCTCGGAAGATAAGATAAGCAATTATCACCCCTCCATGATGGAGGGGCATGGAATATTTCGATAATTTGTAAGTGAGTCAACATTTGTAACGTTGACGGCACAGTTCATTACTTTTTATTCTCTTCACATAAGCAGCATAATACTTGGATACTGATACTGAAGACTTCTCACCCTCCAAGATTCAGATTCACGGCCTTCGATAACGCCTGAGATGCCTCACGTTCACGCTTCAGCTTCAGCTGACAGCCGAGGCGATGCGCCTGAGCTGGTCTTCCCACCAGTTGCTAAAGATCACATCCAAAACTGCTCTTACGACTCCTGGTTTCCCAAATACCGAAGTTCATGTCTCAAATCTCGCATCATACCACTTCCCCCTTCTTTCGTCGAGTATCTCCATGAAGACGGTATAGTTCTTGCCGATGATGATGAGAATCAAGACGAGCCTGAAGAAGAATGGCATGCATCATCCAATACATCAGCAAGGCCTCAAGTTAGGGATCAAGATTCGTCAGATGATGAGGAAGACGAACCAGAAAGGCTCCCTCCTAACCAGAGGTTCCCAGAGACACACAATCTCATTAAAGAGACGATTGCAGAATTAGGTGGCTCAGTTGCGCCCAAGTTGAATTGGTCTTCACCAAAGGATGCCAAGTGGATTTCGCCTCATCAGAACACACTCAAGTGCACGACCCCAAACGACATCTATCTACTCCTCAAGTCATCTTCTTTTGTTTCTCACGACCTCGATCACGCCTTTGATGGCTGCACGCCAAGACCCCCGACCAAGCCATACACACCCATTCTTGTCCTCAGACCATTCTTCACGCCTCATGTGGCCCTCGAATTCCGATGTTTCGTCAAGCACAGAACTCTCATTGGTATCACACAGCGAGATCTCAATCATTATGCTTTCTTGGAGCAGATTCGACCTCAGCTGTGGCGCAAGATCAAGACATTCTTCCGAGAGAAACTGAGGTTCACATTTCCTGACGCCAGCTTCGTCTTTGATGTCTATATTCCAGAGAACTCCTTTGAGAAAGATGGACTCGGAAAAGTCAGGCTAATGGATATCAACCCCTGGGCTCCTCGAACAGACAGTCTCCTTTTTGGCTGGCAAGAGCTTCTTGAGATGGATGTTAAGAACCCCCTCTATGGAACATCAAGTAATGAGGCCGGCGCGGATGCCAGCGGCGATGACACTGTCACAGAAGGTGAGGAGGAGGATGACGATATTGAGTATCGACCTGAAATGAGCCCTGAATTCAGGGTAATAGAAAAGGATGACCCAGCTGCATACAACTTTAGTAGCCCCCAATATTCAGCGCACAAGCTACCAAAAGAGGTAGTCGATGCAAGCATGGGTGGCCAGGGAGGGTTGATGGAATTTGCTATGCAGTGGAAGGAGATTACCGAGGGACGAGGAGATGGAATTTGGGAACAGGCTGCTGGTGCTAGGCAATAGAATATCAGAGCTAGGCAACATGAACAAACAACCTATCGAAGAGTGAATTGGTTATCTACTCGTCCGTTCGTTGAATAAGCCATTGGGCAACATTGAAGAGAATTGAGCTTAGAGAAGAATCGATATGCTCAATCAATGATGACGCAGGGTCAGGTAATATATTCAGGATACCAGAGATTTAGAAAATAGAGTTATTCTATGATACTTTGTATGTTCTCCAGTCCAATGAGTTGAGCGCACCAATTTCATAGGGGTTGAACACCACACCTTGGTGAACTTGACCAGAGACACTCCTGCATAGAACCGCATGTCCACCAAATGTTGTGCTGTTCTTGCAAGTGAATGATTAATAGAGCCAATAAAACAACTGTACGCGTCTATGTTTACATTTACGTCAGAGAAATGCATCTGCCTGCCTATAGTAAGTGACCTCGCTTGCTCACGTACTGTGCTGGAGCGCGAGATGCACGGTGCGTAGAAAACGCGTTAAACAGTGGGGTCCCTATGCCAACAGCTCACACATAATTCTGAGCCCGTCCTGCTTCTCTCTTTTCTTCTTCCCTCTCTTCTTTTTGTCACCCATTCTTTCTACCCTTGTCAAGAATATATTCGCACTCATATCAACTTCCCTATTAGAAATTCTTCTTTTACCGTACACCAGCTGTTAGTCTCCCAAGGACTCTCTATAAGTTTCCTTGCGATTCTTTGGCAACCATCGAGATTTATATCTCGCTCTTCGCCTTCAAAATGGGCAAAATAAAGGCTGCGCGCAGCACGCGCCGACACACGCCCCTCCCCAATACTGCAACACGTTCTTCAAACCGCATTGCTGCGAAGAAACAGACCAAGGGAACGAAACAAGCAGGGCCGAGCCAGGAGAATGTTCTATCTGCTCCTCATGAGCCTACTTCTTCCCAGGAAACTGTGAAGAACTCGACTGATTCATCTAACCAAAACAACTTCAGTAGCTTCAGCAGCTATAACACTAATGAGAATGTTGAGCTTCCCTCACTTGCGTCCACACACTTACTCAATGCCGCTAGCAGCCACTCAGCTGAGCAGGTCCAGGGAACACTAACCCTCGCTCACCGGAATCCTCAGGTCCATGGAACCGGTTCTACATCCTCAAATCCTTCCAACAGCACAGCTGGATCAGACACACCCCATCTGACAGCTGGCGACGTCGCTCTAGAAATCTACGGCAGCAGAATACTGATCGACAGCACTCTCGGCAAAAAGCTAGCCGGCGAAGTATCACTACGACCTATCCGGCAGCGTCGCTCTGACATGGTTCTCAATATGGAGCGCCGCAGCAATGTCGAAGCCTTCTTGGCTCATCTCACTGGAGTTCAGGTCAGCCGGTCTTGTAAGAATTGCTCCAAAGGGCACGGGCCCTGGTCTGAATGTATCATCTATGATGGCCAGATGTGTGGTAGCTGCACAAATTGCTGGTTCAATGCCAGCGGCTCTCGATGTACTTTTCACGGTAAGTTGACCCTCGTGCCACACCGATATTCTAAATCGACACTAACAAACTTCGCAGAGAACAACCAAAACTCCATCTATGCCCCGGCACCATTGTATCACCCTCAATCCGCGGGGATGCCAACTCAGCCTTTTCAATACGCCCAGCTCAATCCCCCGGCCCTTCCCCAGGCCATCCTCCCTATGAACCGAGAAGCTGCCGCGTCCCTCTACGTGGCACCTCAGATGCGTAGCCAGTTCGCTCTGAGCATCTTCCAGTCCTTGGGAATCGGTTCCGGCGAATAGAATTTGCCAGGTCCCGCCAACAGCATGGTCGGCAACGTTGTCTCAAATGTCGCTGCCATGAGCCAAGGAGAACGAAAGTTTGCCCAAGTAGAAAGGGCTGCCGAGGAGCTCGGTATTCGTCTTGCGGAACTTCACGAATTCCTTACCACCCCCGAGGGTAATACTTTCGTGGCCCAGCTTACTGGGATGGCTCCCCCCCAGCAAATCTCTTCTGGGGACGATCAGTCCCAGGAGCCACCCTCCCAAGAGCCTTCTTCACAGAACAATGCCCACCAGGACCAAGCTTCCCAAGATACTTCTTCCGATGAACCTTCCTCTCAGGAGCAGTCTGCTCAGCAAACCCCGTCACAGGAAGGCTTTTCCCAGGGAAACATGGAAGCACATCCTATGGCATTGGCGCTCCTAAACACTCCGCCATATGAGAACTGAGCCGTTCCATGCTCAGCACTGCATCTGACACGCAGAACACAAAAGGGGAAGAAAAAAAAGACCAGTCAACAAACCTACAGAAAAGTCGAGTGATGTAAGTCCACTCACACCGTTCACTGCAACACACTAACCAAGTCGCAGTGCTCCCTGATCTCCTTAATACCCAGAGTTTGAAATCCCTCGCTTATTGTGTGATCTCAAGTGACTTTGCCGCTTGTTTCGGGCTACTCTCTGTCTTGAGACTACTATTGGAATACACATCGTGTCACCACTGGATGAGAAGACTGCACCAGATCAACATGCTCGTAGTTATGAGCGTGTACGCCATATTCGAGCAATAATCATCCACCATTTCATTTTGCGAATCTTTCTTTTTTTCAGTACCGCGGGCTGGCTCGACTCAAGACACACATCGCCACTCTTCGATGTTCGTGCAGTTCAGCCGAACTGTTTTCTTCAACAACAATTGTATGATCATGTATTCAGGACAAACCGATAGCAAGGGCAGAGTTTGGCTAGCAAGGCTAGCGAGTGTATGGCAACTTTCAAGTAGTCTTGGAGGCTAGCAGTCTAGGTTGGCTCTAGACAGATATCGACTACTATCTGTACCAGTATCGATCTCGAGCAAGAACGACTCGAAGGCTCCGGGATACCTTTATGCCGAGATTATCGGATATTAACGAGTAGCCTTAGAGTATGGTAATCCCAACAGAATTGAGATAGCCGAAACAAACAAGATCATTAAACACGTGAGTCGCGATAGGACACGATCATTTGCTGCATATGCATTTTTCATATGAGCGGTAGAAGCTAGATCGGCACCACTTGTACGGTTTTGGTGAAATATTCCCTTTCTTGCTATCTCTCAGTATATATTTTTCCTCCCAGGAGGGAAAATAAAATTAAGTCAAGTTACATGATCTTGTTTGCCTGGGTCTCGAGGATATCATTACAGGCAGGCAATATCCAACTGCTTTCACGCATGTCTCATATCTAGAGACAGAAACTCCATAATTCTGTAGGGTGGCAGACCCGGATGTGTCCCCGTTGAGAAACGTGCGTGAGTAGCGCGCGCGCGTTAACACCCTCTGCTCTGTGCAAAAACGGGCACTGGGCTTGACTTCAAGACATACGCCAAAAGAAAAGAGAGTCAAAATGCAAGCGAAAAGAGCAAACAAGACAAGTGCGGAATTTCGCGACAGGCGGTGTGATTGTTTCAGACGAGAGACGTGCCAAATCATTATTTTACAGTATACTTGATAGTTGAAATTAAACGAGAAAACACCGCATCCGAGTGACGAGTGAGTAAACAATACAATGCTAACGCGTGCGGAGGGAAACAAGACATGGACGGTAGTGGTAGGAAAGAGTTTCGTAATTAAACAAAGTAGATGACCACCATCCTCTGTCGCCCTTACTGTTTAGATGCAAATAATGACCCCTTCTTCCAGCCTCGTCCGTCACGCTCTTGAACGGGCAAATCATATCTTCCCGACGTCATGGGCGGCCATGACCACTGGCCTTCGCGGCTTCATCATCGGTGGTCCACCGTTCTTAAAATCCTTCTCCCTTTAAAAAGACGTTTTTGTGATACAAGGCAACTCCCATCCATCAACCGGAAAATCCTTACAAAGAAACGGAACCAAGGTCGACCTGGGCACAGCCAAAGCTAGTAGTATATCGGGCGTAATGGGTGAGCCGGACCGTCGGAAGCCGTCGCCGACCCAAGGAGCCACGCAGTTGTTGACTTGCGCCTTCGCTCCTCCGGTATGACGAGTACAAGAAAAAATCATGAGCCATATCCCCGTGGCCCATCTAAGCAGTGTCGTTATTAAGTTCGAGGGTATTCGTGTTTTGTGACAGCAAGAAAAAAAATCATTTAGATGAGACCACAGAGACGCAGGTTCTCTTGGATGATGATATCTGAAACTTGTTAGAGTACTGGAATTCAGGAAACACTCGACTCGGGGTAACCTACCGTTGACAGCCGCCATGACGAAGCGGATCTGAGTGGTATCAGTTGCGCAGGTGAAATGGGTATAGATCTGCTTGGTCTCGTGTTGGTTCAAGCTGACGAAACGGTTGAGGATGTAATCGCAAGCCGCGGCATAGTCGTCACCGCCCTCGTAGTCAGGGAAGTAGTTCTTCATGGGGCTGACAGGCAGCTTCTCCTTGAAACGATCAATCTTGTTGAGGAACAGAATGATCGATGTCTTGATGAACCACCTGGAGTTGCAGATGGAATCGAAGAGAGTGAGAGCCTCCTGCATTCGGTTTACAGTCTCATCCTCAAACAGGAGCTGATCGTACTCGGAGATGGCAACCAGGAAAAGAATGGTGGTGACGTTCTCGAAGCAGTGAATCCACTTCTTTCGCTCGGATCTTTGACCACCGACGTCGAACATTCTGTATGTGAGGTCGCCGATGATGAATGTGGTCTCAGTAATACCGGTGGTCTTGACACGAGATCGGAGTACATCCTGGTCGTTAGGCATGTAATCAGGAGCAGCGATGCGAGCAATGTTGTCGAAGTAGCTATTGAAGGTTAGCAAACGAATGTAGTCGTTTCCCTCAGATGCACATACTATCGGGCTGAGTCGTTAAGCTGGTACTCGCGAGATCGCTTGAAACATTCTTGCACACCACGATCCTTCCACAAAGCCTCGATGGCGCTGCCAACCTCGGGAGGGAGGACATCGCCTTCGATCTGAGCAGGTTGCATGAAGATGGTCTGGACGTGGTACTCCATGCGCTGGTCCTCGAGAGGAAGCTCAAGAGACTCCATAGCCTCGAGGATAACACGCATTGACTGAACGGTGTTGCTGAAGATGATTTCCTTGAAGGATTCCCGCTCGTCGCGCGAGTAGCCTCCCTCATGAATGAGCTTCATCTGCTTGAGGATGGTGGACTTTCCAGATTCACCAGCACCTGTGAGCTTGTTAGAAGGCGGCTAGATCGACGGTCCTCGCCACTCATTGTGTTGAGAATCGCGCGTGGCCGAAGTAATTGGCAAACATACCGAGCAGAAGCATTTTGATCTCGTTTCGCTGCATCATCTTGTCGCGCTTGAGCTGGTTCTCAATCTCCTCATTCCGGGCCTTGCCCTCCTTCTCCTCTGTGCTCATTCCGCAACCCATTGTGATGGCGGTGCTCTAAACTCCTTTTTTTCCCGCAAGGGCTAAAAGAAAATGCTGGGATTGATTAAACAACGTTGACGACGCGGTGTTTACGTGTGTCGTCGTGGTCGCGAGATAGGTGGGTGAATGGGTATAGTCTAGAGCCGTCGACGTTAGTGATTAACAACGGTTCAAGTCGAGGCTGTAACGAAAGACAATCTGGTCGAGGGTGGAAGGATCCCGACTTGTCAAGGTATAGAGAAGAGAAAAGAGATGAGATGGAAAAAGCAGACGAAAGCGAAGGCGAAGGCGATGTAAGGTTGAGGTAAGGTAAAAAGGTGGAGTGAAGGAAGAGAAAAGGAGATGCAGAAGCAGCTTTTGGCGTAGCGCAGTAACTGGGGACCGGGACTGACTGGGACTAAGGTGCGCTACGATGGGGGAGAAGAGAGGCTGCAATTTGGGGCACGACACACGAGTCGTGCCAGCGAAGGCCAAAAAGGCCCAGCCCAGGGCGGAATCTCTCGTGCCTCCTCCCCTGGGCCAGGGGGTGAGGGGCCCCTAAAAGGCTGGAGCTTTTGAGGTAGCCCGGGGGGTGGAGAACAGGGGGTGTGTCGTGGTACCTCATGTGCTGTTCTGGGACTGAGGTGATGAGGTGAAGAACAGAAAGAAATGAACGGGCGCAATCGCGTGGAGAACTGCGATGTGGTAACTAACCTTCTAAATTGACCTCACAATATCGTTGAGACAGACAGCAATAAATTTCGATTGTGGTGACCTGGTACGGCGGCGAAATGTTCTCTTCTTTACTGGTGACGATACGTCGATGGTGGAGGCCGAAAGGGTAAAGAAGCTGGAGAGGCAAAAGCGGCTGGCGGGTATGCGGATGAAATGGGATGTGACCGGACAGGATAAGCGGGTGGGAATGAAGATGAGAATGGATCGAACACCCCCGACAGTAGAGTAAACCCTAAATAAACGGACTGGAAGCCGGAAGGGGCACAAAGCAGCAATCACAGGAGGGGGACTGTGGTTTTAGAAAGGAGAGAGAATGAGTTAACAGACACCAGAAGCAGAAGCAGAATTAAAGACGGTGGAGGATGGACGCAATTGGGAGAGGGGAAAAAAGGATGCGGCCGGGGGCACCGTCAATGAAAGTGTACGGGCTGGCGATTGGACATAAGATAGAGAGGCGCGCCTTGAGCAGCTCTTGGATCCAGCCAGATGGGAACTGGTTTGGCGCTGGAAGCCAAAGAAGAGAAAAAGAAAATGAAATGAGATGAGCCATCCCAGTCAGGTACCGCTTGTTTTGCAGAAAACCCCCGTGTTTATCTGGTACCTTTCTGGCAAACCTTACATACTAGAGTTGGTTAGCAGGGTCCTCTGCTACCGCTTTAGCCCCGGACACTTTCATTTGCATTAGGACCCATGGATCTCGTTTATTACCCGGATCCTGTATGTACAGATTTGGTGAGTGGAAGATTGTTTCAGAGTCTGCCCATTATCACGAGCCGCTGAATCAACATAGATGCTTTGCAGGAAAACTAGAATCCCTCATACAACACTATACCTCAGTAACTCTCTCTTCACTCAAAGTTGGGTAGCTATTGCTGCTGAAGCAAATCGTACGGTACTCAAATTGTACCTGAACTAGCTAAGGGTCAGGGAACTATGGACCCTGGTAGCCATCCAATACTTACACCAACATCCTGGAGATTATCAAAGCGGACTCCAGGGGATAGACCCTCTCTGTATGCACTCCATTTCATCACCATCAGTGCACCTTCTGGGAGATTGGAGAGCATCAAAAGCACGCCAGGTCGCTGACAAGGCCAGGCCTGGCTGGCTACTTGACACGATCGCCTACCTCGGTATTCTCACCAGAGTGAAAGTCCTGTCATCTCCCATTCTTGGGGTCACCTTTTAGGTAGGCACAAAGATACCTACCTACCGACACAAATCACTGCTTGCACCCATCCAAGTACACAGTGTGTAAATTCCTCAGCGCAGCCTTGAGCTCGGAGCCTCCCCCACTTCAGTATCGCTTGAGAGATCCAGCTTCTACTGTCCCCATGTCGTAAGTGGCCGATCCATTGGTTGCCCAGCAAAGCTCCCACTGGCTCTGGCTCGTGACGGGAACCGAAGCCATGCACTTCAATGCATAGTGATGTTGGCCGCTTCTGCTGTGACAGCGCTGCATGGCGGGCGACAGGAAGAGATTCATCAGAACCTGCAAAGAGCCGATTCCTCAATTGAACAACCTGCTAAAACCCGTCCTCAAACGAGCGAATCCTTTCCAGGAACCAACTCAAAGCCAGACCAGGACCACGGTGAGGTGGAGTAATGGTGCCATCTCCTTGGCTGTGGGTATCCATAGGAGATGGGCATGGTATGGTTTCTAAAAGTTGGAGCGAACGGGCAGGCATTGACAAGCCAGTCTCATCAGCTAATGACGAAAGGGAAAGCACCCGCTAGCCACTATCTAAATTAAAGATACCTACTCTTATTCCAGTCGTTCGTTACATCGCCATGTTTTATGGCCGGTTGCAGAACAACTTGATTAGCTCTGGAGGCCAGTGGAGCTTTGTCGTTCGTCCCCATCGATCCAGACAAGACCCGGCCTTCTGGGGTATAGCGCCTTGCCCGGCAGCGGGATGATCATGAAGGCCAAAGTGCAGACGATCGAATGGATCAGGAAGAGTATCAGTGGCAGACTATGAATAGCGGCAGAAGCTAGGCACGATATTGATGACGAGGTCAACGTTTTTATGATTCGAAGAGCCAATCGGCCACGCCCGAGAAATTACTTTTTGGTGGTTCGTTTCCAGAGGATAGTAAGTTATCAGTCATATATCGCAATTGAAGTGTTGAAAGAACGGTACCGCACGCGAACATGGCTGGTTCTGGCATGAGGAGTCAACTTCAACAGCCATACATACTGTACGGAGAATCAACCAATCTGCGGGCAGCGAAACATGTCCAAATAGGGGCTATCGTTATGAGCTGTGGAGTTGTTGCAGGTCTTCGATATACAGCACGACGGCCAATAAGGCTTGCTGGCAGACTTGAGAGAGATGACTAGCTGCATGATACTGATGAAGCTCTGTTCTGCAGTTGAAACACCCTTCACACAGAACTTGGACCCAGTCTCGATGTTTGTTGTTTGAGCTTGATAAAGCCGTAGAGCCGTAGAGTCGCAGTCTTGATCATTTCGGCTCCGATCCGAGTTTCATTTAACCTGCAGTGCCCATCACAGGCCAGTGAGCTTGATCCGAAACGTCAGGTCAGATCAGGTTCTCAAATCCTTTGAGGTGTGCTATAAGTGCCCTGAGCTTAATGCGACGTTAAAACGGCGAATATTCGTCTGTGGCCGTGTTCAGGAGTTACTTCAGTGTCTTGTGTGATGTGATGTTGCGATTGGCCGACAGTTGCTGTTACAGCTTAAGTTACGGGTTGACGCAAGAGTTAAAGTGCTGGGCCTCCACCTCATGCCACGATGGTACCTTGCATCATGATCCATTTGTTTTCGTTTTTAGAGCATCTGCAGGTATCGTCAACAAACACTCTCAAAAGTTAATTACAGTGGAAGTTTCAGGCTTGGCTGTCACTTTTCACTTGTGTACTATCATGGTATCTATTAAACAATGCTTCACATGACATCATCAATAACACCAACTTACCTTTCCGCTCCTCAGCACGAGACAATGTCGGCTTATTGCATCGAGGCGCGTATGTCCCGCCTTCCGCAGTCAATCGGCATTATCATGGTATTGTCGTCCACCTCCAATAGTGCCGTGTCCTATTGTATCCATCTTCTCCGCATTGTTGCTCCCTTTGTGCCCTCAGCTCCCGCTACTCAACGTTTCAGCCGTTTGAAGCATCTTCACTGAGAATTGTCGCTATCGCTCCACATAGGCCACTGAATGTCAAATGATACTGCTAGTCTGCCAAGCTCCTTGTCTCCTGACCGGGGTCTTCCTAGTTGATGGGCAGATGGGTTGTTGCAGACACTACTAAAGGGGGATCGTCCGAGAAGCGCCAGGGTCCTACAACCACTAGCAGCGCTTTTCGGCACAGAAACCATCTAGAAGAGGAACCTCCATAATTCCCTTCTGTGATGCTCAGGCTGTCATCCCTGTTTCATTGCTTTTTCCTTCTTCCTCTCCCACATGGGAGCGCTTTCGATCACGAACTGCAGTCTTGATCCAGGCTCTCCGGTCTGAGCCACGAATTTGATCTGTGCAACCTCATTTAGTATGGACTATGGCCTTTAGCATACTGCTATTATGAACCTATGTAATATCCACACTGTAACTCGGGAGCAGCTTGTGCGGCTGGCAGTAGGAACATGCTCCACTAGCACCGTCCTACGCACTTTATTCGCGACACAGCTTGCATCTTGTGTCCTTGTGTCTCAACGGAGTTAACGAATCTTTATCCTCTCAACGGTCGAAGCACGCCGTGTCTATTAAACACTCGAAATCGTGGTTCTGTGATCAGATCTACAGCTAATGAGAGGAAGTGCCAGCTTCTGGGTGTCGCTGCGACATTCCGTCGATCATCAAGGAGCCGCACGAGGCAGGCGAGTTTGGCATGACGGTCCGTCCGGTATCGATGGTATCAGCCAAACGACCAAAAGACACTCAGACCTTTTGTTGTTCGTGTCTTCCTTGACTGAAACTGGCAGTTTGGCTATCATGATCGACAAAGTCCGAGCAAACAATCTGGGAATAGTTACAAAGTCCGTTTCTGGTGTCTCCTGCTCGGTTAAGCATTCCCGTATTACACTGTCCCCCAAACCCCCTGTGAAGAGGCTTGTAAGTAATATCCTCGCGACTGACTCAAGTGTAGCGGACTTGGTGAGAGAACTGCTAGTCTTTATGGAGTAGAGGGGGCCGTAATCCAATCAACGCCATAGATCTTCCCAGGGAAATGGGCGCCGAGAGCTGAGGATCCTCAAGAGCCTCGCTAGGGGAGGCAAGAAAACCCAGGTCCTCGACCCTAAGTAAGAAAAAGAATTAGGTAATTCTAGTATAATTTTAGGATACCCTTTGGTAAGTTTATTTTGACACCTTACATCAAGGTTTGATGTTTTCTTGCTCCTTGAAGGCCTCGGCCACACCCTCAACGGTAATTGGCCCTTTTCAGTAATTGGCAGTTTGGTTTATTAGTGGACGTCGTGTCCAAAGGCGATTCCGTGTTGGTCCACACGTTTCTTTGGTGGTTGGCTGGCGATGTCTCCATGTTGGTGATCAGACCTCTCCAAGTCCCTGGAATTTCTGATCACCTGCGCTCCAGAATCAAGATGTTTGTCAATATTTGGTAGAAATCGTTATCAGGATTCCACCGGCCAAAGTTTAATGTCTACCCACTTGCTTTTTTGAAATTGTTTCAAGATTGCTCGTTCTTTGGGGAGTGATCGGTCCATTAAATCTATTCGCTAAGATCCAGGTCTCAGATCTTCAACCTCATACATTGAATAATTAGTTATCCTTGCTGAGCTTCCGAGTTCCGGGGACTTGGTGCTGGGAGCACAGCACACGAACGATATGATCATCATCATCCACGATATGTACACAGGCGCTCGACTGCGTCCGTTCTGATCGCCGTCGTCGTAACTTTCCACGGCCATGCGGAAATCGCTGGCTGGAAATACTGTGTATCGAACTGAAGACCACCCATCCTTGCTAGCTGAAGAAGCTCTCGGGCCCCAAATTTCGCGTGGGCTCTTGATGAAATAAAGCAATTTAAGCAGCACCGAGACCACTCAAACTTTCAAGCTCCAGCACGATATTCATTTAGCGAAGTGGAGTTTGTCAAGTTTCTAGATGGGACCATTTTCTCAAACAGGGTGGCCACATGGCAGGCTTGTTCCACGTTTGATCTACTACTGATGCTCATGATATGCAAATCATCTCCACTACAACCTCTGAATGGCATCATCACCTGGTAACCAACCAAGGCTGGGAACAATATTACAGGTGCTTCTCTTTTCGATTTGATGGAACATATGATCTTTGGTTGCTAACTTCAGTATCTTGGACTGATTTTCAGTGTTGTACGCCTAGTACATTCACACAAAGGCAGTGGCTACCTCCTCAACACAGACACTCTCACAACAAGAGTTGCGAGGTCCTGCAACAACCCACTTGCTCATTGTTTCTCAACCCTCACTTACTACCGTTTAATTGTTGAGAGACTTGCATCTGACTCTGCTCTGGAAAGTTTGGTAGGACGAGACCAGGCATGGCCAGGACAAGTCCCTGGAACAGATAATCCACTCGAGGCTACATAGCGAAAGAGCTGGTTTGCTAAGTGACAAACTTGACCATAGTCTGATCAACTCGAATCAAACGACTCAATTGACGGTTAAAGCCAGTCAGATTCTTGATCAAATCTGAAACGCAGATTCAGCAATCTGGTGTGCGGATGGAACGCCCTGGGTCAGCCTCTGCAGCGTCTGATGATTTCTCACCCAGGCGATGAATGAAGGTCTTCAGTATGCAATCGCAACAGGAGCACGGCTCTGTCTTTCTCTCTCTCTCTCTCTCTCTCTCTCTCTCTCTCTCTCTCTAGAGGGCAGTGAAGCCTGTACCAACAAGAACGGTTGAGGCGGTTGAGTTATCCACGATATAGCAAGTAGAACTTATTAGAGTCGGACAAAGATGAGGCAACGACCACCCGACCACTTGAGCAAGCCACAACACCACTTCCGAGTCAATTTCAAGCAAAGCTCTGGATAAGCACTCCCAAGATTCGCTGATGTTACTCTTCGGTCTGCTTTTAGGCCATTTAATGATCGATAGCTTGCGAGTCAACATGATTCTGTCCGAGGTTGAGGCCAGTTCAGCGATACAACTCTCAACCAGATACCTGATAGAGGGTAGTGCCGGGTCAATGTAACTCTGTCAGACATTGAACTAGGCTTGAATATCAGTATAGCCATCGGGAATGGCAATCTTCGAGATCGAAAGTCTGTTTCCAAGCCAAAGCTTCTCAGCCTAATAAGAGACACTGATTGAGAATGGAGGCGTATAAACAAGCCCCGTAACAGGAAATCGATTATTAGCGTGCTGCCGCTATCACTTTATAGGCTGCCCCAAACCTTCCGCGAGTTCTTTTTAAAGTTTGGCCGTGTCAAAAACACCTTCCGATTCCTTTGTTCCGTTGCCGTCTAACGCTAGTGGTTGAAGCTTTGTATAGAAATTTGTCGGCAGAGTTGAGCCTTTGCAAACTTTGCAAACTTTGCAGCGAATATTCGTTCATTACAATGGGGATACCCGCTTGGTGTAGATATTGCTGAAATCGCTGTTGAGATCTGTACAAATAATAGACGCCTGTGATGAAGAAGAGAAGAGACCATAGTAGAGAGTGTTCTATCCTTCTGGTGTATGTAAAGTCCAGACCCATATGATTGGCGGGCTGTTTTTGAATACTGAACACTGGAAGCAATTGCCCGGCCATTACGGAGTACATCAAGGGTCATATTCAGGTGGTGATTGAAGTCTGTTTCCAAGACAAGTATGAATTATTCAACCTTCAGAAATTCGAGGCTGGAAACATCTCTCCTTACGGATACTGTACGGTTGTTCAACGTTGCGGTGGCGAAGCAGTTCTGAAACCACGTGTGGCTGGATCACTAGATGCATGAGGTAGCCCCGAGGTCTAGATCTCCATCGCCATTAAACAAGCTCCTCTCGGCCAGTCAGTGTCCTGAAGAGGTCTCGCGCCTATTAAGATGGCAAAGTATAAGGAAGTGGCAGGGAAATAGTTGATAGGTGCCGTATATGGACGAATAGCTATACCCGTCTTGGCACCATATCATCGTAGCTTGGCGGCGCCACTAATTGACAGCACTTGCAGATCGCCAGCTCAACACCAGAGCCCAAGCTTCAGCTTTCTCACCGACAGAGCCTAGAACAACGGTGACGGCGAAAAAAGCACTTATCTTGGGTAGAAAAAACGGCAACGGTTGGAATTGGGCTATTCAGACCTGAAAAAAAAAATGTCTATTCCTATGCACCGACTGGGCGGTCGCGGTACGTCATCACAAAGAACACGGAAGTTGTTGTTTGCGCCGGAATCGGCAACGCGACAATTCGAAGTGCGGCGCTTTGATACGAGACGTCAAATACTGACAGTTCAATCTGGTTAGCCTTTGCCCACGACGATGACGATATCGAACAAGAGTACGACCGATTGAGAGACTTGGCGCGAGCTGAGGCTGAGAAGCGCAACGATTGCTTCGCGCGTGTACGTTGGATACAACTCATGTCGGTCGAAGGGCAATAAAAGGTAGCTGACTTTACTTGCAGTCGCGTCAGGCATATGAAGATGGCGATGGTGCTGGGGCAAAGGAGCTCTCCAATCAGGGTAAGGCACATGCTGCCCGTATGGATGATTACAACCAGCAAGCAGCCGATTTCATCTTCCGTGAGAACAACGCCTCTGGTCGTGTAGAGGCGGACTCGATCGATCTTCACGGTCTCTACGTCGAAGAGGCTGAGCGAATTCTGGAGGAACGCATTCGTGCAGACCAACGCAATGGACAGACACATCTCTATGCCATCGTCGGCAAGGGACACCACTCAGCTGGTGGTGTACAAAAGCTCAAGCCCAAGGTCGAGGAGCTGTGCCAAGAACTTGGCCTCCGGTACGAGACCGATGAGGACAACACTGGACGAATTATAATCAACCTCCAAGGCGGAGATCCTGTCCCTCCCTCGCACTCTGGTGGCCACGGTGGTCACCATGGTGGGCAGCAGCATCACCAACCTCAGCATCATCAGCCTCAGCATCACCAGCAGGAGCAGCAGAACGAGGACGTCGGACAGGTGCTGCCTTGGATTCTCAAGAAGTTGGAGAAGGCCTGTTGTGTGGTCATGTAAACCTTGGATATACTCTTCTGAGTTGCCATTTGTGGAAAGCTTCTTTGGACTGCTTCTTTAACACATTTATACCCTGATTATGTGGGGTTGGAGAGATTGTGGCTTCCTAAAATCCTTGTTTGTGATAACTTTGTCTTGTCAAACATTCTGGCAGGCTAGGTGATTTAGATGACATGCGAAACGTTCACGTTAAGAATTGAATTGATGGAGATATGGATCAAGTCTTTATTTGCTCGCTAGACATAGGAAAGCTGTATTGTATGTGGATCAAGGCTCCTCTATACCCAAATGCATCTGTGAATCAAATGCTTCAACGTTCAGTTGCAATATATTCAAAAGTCTTCTCCACCACTTTTCTTAGACATCCCTTACTTGTGCTTCGGCCGAGTCCTTGATGTTAATCATCTCCTGGCTCTCTGTGGGCTTAGGAGCCTTGCGGAGAGTGAATCCAACGGCCTCGCAGATGATCACAACCATTATCTCCATAATTATACCAGCACCAAGATACATCCAAACATCCTGCTTGTGGCCTCCGAGGATGAGAGCGCAAGTGTAGGCAAGTCGGACAGCGACAAAGGGCAGAGAAGCACCAACGGCGATAAGAAGTCGACGCTCGCCGTCAGCAATGTAGGACTGGCTACAGAGAGCAAGGAAAAACTGGCCCAAAACCAAGACAAGTACAATAATCATGAGGATGACACCAATCTTGCACTCAGTGTTGTACTTGACACTAGGAGAGGCGCCGTTGAGTTCGTAATCCGAGTTGGCACCGCCAACTGAAATAAGGATAACGGCAGCAAGCATCAGAAGCTGGATCGCACGCTGATAGATCGGTAGAACGCCGCGGCCGCCCTGTCGCTTGATAGAATCGAAGCAACGACTAAGCAGGCCGAGAAGGATAAGGATCAAGGGGCCGAGACCGAGGCCGTTCAGTGTAAGCCAGCCAATGTAGAGGCTTGTGTTGCTTGGGTCGTTGATGGTTGCAAGGAGCATGGAAGAGCCGATTAGACGGGCAAGTGATAGGATGCAGATGTAGAGCCAGCCAGCAGTGCGTCCAAAGCCATGAGCCTTGCAGAGAAAGAGGGCACCGATGAGGATGAAGGTATAGATGACAATCTCAGCAATGGCGATGTCATCGTGAGCGTCCATAGGTCGAGCCATTGTAGTTGAAATTGTTGTGGTAAGTGTGTGAACAAAAAGTCAGTTGAGTTTCAAGATAGTCCTTGGAGAATAGTTGACTTGTAAATGAACTGATGGTAGGGGAAGAGTTTGGAGTGAAGAAGTGATGATTGTATTGTTGTTCTGATATATTTAATATTTCTCTCAACTCGAGAGACACAGGCATACTTATACATGTCACCGTCGACACGCAGCCCCAACTTGAATATAGGAGACGCTGTATAGTCGGCACAACGGCAATATCATACATAGCCTCAGTTCATCCCCACTGGTTATTGACACCTCGAGACACTTGCCCAAACGAGACAACGTCCTTTACCGGATATGCATGAGAAACAGAGACTTAACCATAAACCTTGCCGCCGCGTGGCATCAGGAGCCTATGGCCCGGCGTCATTCCCGAGATACAGGGTCGCATGCAAAATGAGAGTGCGATATCCCGCGAAGGCTGAGTTCATTCTTCGAATCGTATGCCCAATTTGGTTTAGCTCGAGATCTGCTCAAATGGGACTGCAGGGTTCTGGTCTGTGGCTGTAACGAACCTAACCTTGTAGGGCTGTCTATTCGAGTGCCGTGATCCGTGTGAACGACCAAAGCGAGAGCGAATATGTCAGTCAGTGACACTTCTTCTGCATGCCAGATCATGGCCTGTGCCTGCAAGGGAAAGTTCTTTGTTGAGTGGAATTTTGAATTCCCTTTTCGGGAAGTTCTCGAAACTGTCCAATATCGACATCTGCCTGAGGTACCTTGGCCACTTCGGCTTTGCCGCCTCAAATTACTCTCCTGCTGGAAAGAGTAATATAAAACAGAAGCTCTTTGAAGTACTGGTCTTTAACTGATAACGAATTACATTATACGAGGCCGTGGTTTGACTCCCTCAAGCTTTGTTCTGTTGATCAATCAAGGGTCTTGCAGACACTAGGTAAGCTACAGTAACCCCCCACACAAAGTGAACCCTCCAAATGACGTCGAGCCTTTCTAAAATTCTCCAAGCGACAACTTCCTCCACTGATAAGACCTATACCAACTTCGACATCGCCGAAAGAGGCCTCATATCCACATACTACTATTTCCAAGAGTAGTTGTCGATCTACGAAGTTTGACACACTTCCTCTCACCAGACGATGCCTGTACGTCCCCCACCTTGTGACAACTTACACGACCCCTCAGCTAAGTCATCGCCCAGCTCATCATTGTCTCTGGACTACCTACCTCAGGCAAGTCGACACGATCACAGCAACTTTACGATTACCTCTCTAAGCGTATCTCCGATTCAAAATATCGCCTACACCTCATCTCTGACGAATCTCTTTCTATCTCGCGTTCCGTTTACGATCTTTCGAGTCTCCCCGCACATACCAGGTCTGCGAACGCCTCAGAGAAGGATGCTCGTGCTACAATCTATGGCGCCGTGAAGCGCGTACTTAGCGACAAGGACATTGTGGTTCTTGATGGCTTAAATTACATCAAGGGTTGGCGATACCAACTACACTGCGAATCTAAGGCTGTGCGAACACCGAGCTGTATACTGCAGATCGGATGTTCAGTGGGTAAGGCACGGGAGGTTAATGAGGCCAGATTAAAGAAGAGAGAGGCCGAGGCATCCAAGGCTGCGGATAAAGAAGAGTCAACACCTCCAGCTACAACTTCCGGTGATACGATCGTGGACTCTACAGAGCCATACGAGCCCGGCAATTGGGACAACTTGGTCTTTCGATACGAAGAACCCAACCCCATGACAAGGTGGGACAGTCCTCTCTTCACGCTTATCTGGGAGGATGATGAAGCCCAAACCAACAAGGTCTTCTCCGCCCTCTGGGACGCAATCGCAGGCGAAGCCCGCAAGGCTGTGCGCCCGAATCAAGCAACAATACAGCGCGGCCGCGAGGAAAGTGGTGATTACTTGTATCTCCTAGATCGCGAGACGTCGGATGTTGTGAAGCGCATAGTCGAAGCACAGCGAGAGGCTGACGACGTTGACGAAGTACGGATACCGTCTGGCTCTGTAGAACTGACGATTCATTTACCCACGGGTAAGAAGGTTGGCCTCCCACAATTACAAAGGCTAAGGAGGGCGTTCATGGGTTTGAATAGAGGTGGTATTGGATTAGAGGCTGTGGGCGATATGAAGTCTTCACGGCTGAGAGACACCTTTGTGACATATCTCAATGATGCGTTTGAGAAGGATGAGTAGCGGTTTTTCTTTATGAAGGTTGTGGCCTCATTGTAAAAACTCTCGGTGCGGCTCAATGTAATGGCTTTGATGTGACCATCGAGTCTTGGCACCTGCTCACATGGTCACACAATGAGCTTTCTAGCATGCCCGGGAAGTTCAAAGTTGTTCATTGAGATAAACCACCGGACAAGATGTACCTGAGATGGGAAATGAAGTCAGCTTGGTACATTCATACAGAACCCACAACCAATCATAAGCTCTGCTGGTAAAGAAAACTTAGGATATATATCCAAAGCGACAGAATTAACTCGAATAAGTTCAGGATAGACTTAACAAGCTTATAATACTTCATGGGTCTAAACACTAGTTATCTCTGGCACCCTCATCAAATATCAAAAGTTTTCTTGCTCCTTGAGGGTAACACCAGACAGTGTAGTCTGGGCTCGGACGAAGAATAACTGCAGCTAGTACCTCACGGTCGAGAGGAAGTCTTCTGAATACGCCCTAGATGCCCCGAGTCATAGCACGGCCCAGGTTGACACCATTCCTCCACTTGCCGGCCGGCAAGTAAGTTCAATGGCATGGGTCGTTCCATCATGTTTGTCAGCAGTGTGTAGTGGGTTACCAGGTGATTCGAGATTCAAAATGACGAAGCGGCGAGAGGATTTATAAGATACTTCAAGAAATCAGAATGGGCAAAATAGCACCAGTGTTGGAAAATGGCGAGTGAGTCAAAACTTGATTCATAAGTATCGTCAGTATTATCATCTGAGACGCTGGATGTAGAGGTAGGCAACTAGGGCCACGCAACAAATGGAAGCCTTTGATCCACCATGACCGCCATATGCCGCTGTACCACTTGAGACAGTGTAGACCGAGCTACTCCGTACCAATGCAAGAGCTAATTACCTACTATCCACGGTTCCTGCGTAGCACTCAACAAGGTGACAGGATCATGAGCGAATATGTGTAAGGGACCTAATGTACGTAGTATGTTTAAAATCACTGTAGAGCAGACTGCCTTACCTACAGGTTCATTTGTAACTAAAACACAGCTTGTTACAATGCAATGGAAGCTTCTGCTGGCTTCCACCGGTTTTGCCTTCCATTGTAGTCGTCACTCTCTGTTTGCCTGTTGCTACCGCCTTGCGCCCGCCTCTGCTTCATCATACTAGTGCCAGCCTAGAGCCCCACCATCAAGCAGGCGGCTGAGCTAAGCTACTTCCACCCTTGCAACATCATTGTTCCGCCCCGACTCAGGGCATCCGGTGATATCATTGGCCCACAGCTGTGGCGGTCGGCCAGTGAATCGCTGTCAAACAGTTTCGATGAGAGGGAAGGTGCCCTGTGGCCTTTGAGAACAGCTCGAACCTTCGTTACCTTACCTCCGACCTCACCTCTGCTTTAACTCTTGCATCTCTCAAACTTCAAAACAAACTTTCTCTCTACATCCCCCCCACGAATCCTCCTATCCCGCAATTTCTATTTTAACATACATCACACACGCAAGAGCCAGCACTTGGCTTTTTTTGTCTTGCAACGTTCACAGCTCCCTCCTTTCGTCATTACATAGCCAGCATCAGCTTCGCCTGAAGCATCAAGATAACCATCATGGCTCCCCAGCCTGACGAGCACCACCCCCACAAGAAGGTCAACTTGACGTATGTGAAAAGCCACGTCTGGACCTATCCTGATCACTGTTATTTTGGCAAGCGGAATAACTGACAAGATTACAGCGACCCTTCCGGCGCCGAGGTCAAGAACGTTCGTGACATCCCACCTGATGAGATTCCCAAACATATCGCTAACCACTGCGCAGGAGGATGACGTCGCGACCGCAATTCTCAAAAAGAAGAAGAAGCCTAACCAGTTGATGTAGGTGCTTTGCGCTGTTCAATTCGCATACAATTACTGACATCACCCAGGGTCACCGATGCCGTCAACGATGACAACAGCATTATCGCCCTCTCCGAGGCCACTATGGACCAGCTCCAGCTTTTCCGAGGTGATACCGTTCTGGTTCGAGGCAAGAAGAGAAAGGACACCGTCCTCATCGTTCTTGCCGACGAGGAACTTGATGATGGCAGCGCTCGCATCAATCGAGTCGTTCGTCACAATTTGAGAGTCAAGCACGGTGATATGATCACTATCCTCCCTTGCCCGGATATCAAATACGTTAGTAACCGCTAAATATAAACATGAACCAGCTTCTAACATTTCTGTAGGCCAAGCGAATTGCTGTTCTCCCCATCGCTGATACCGTCGAGGGCATCACTGGTTCCCTGTTCGACGTTTTCCTCGCTCCCTACTTCCGAGAAGCTTACCGACCTGTTCGCCAAGGAGATTTGTTTATCGTCCGCGGTGGTATGAGACAAGTAGAATTCAAGGTTGTCGAGGTCGATCCTCCAGAGTATGGTATCGTCGCACAAGATACTGTTATTCACTGTGAGGGTGAGCCTATCCAGCGAGACGAGGAAGAGAACAACCTCAACGAGGTTGGTTATGATGACATTGGTGGATGCCGAAAGCAAATGGCCCAGATCCGAGAGATGGTAGAGCTTCCTCTCCGACATCCCCAGCTTTTCAAGTCTATTGGTATCAAGCCTCCCCGAGGTGTTCTGCTCTATGGCCCCCCCGGTACCGGTAAGACTCTAATGGCTCGAGCTGTTGCCAACGAGACTGGTGCTTTCTTCTTCCTCATCAACGGTCCTGAGATCATGTCCAAGATGGCTGGCGAATCCGAGTCAAACCTCCGAAAGGCTTTCGAGGAGGCTGAGAAGAACTCCCCTGCCATCATCTTCATCGATGAAATTGACTCTATCGCCCCCAAGCGTGAGAAGACCAACGGTGAGGTCGAGCGACGAGTCGTCTCTCAGCTCCTTACCCTCATGGATGGTATGAAGGCCCGCTCCAACGTCGTTGTGATGGCTGCTACCAACCGTCCCAACTCGATTGATCCCGCCCTTCGACGATTCGGCCGTTTCGATCGTGAGGTGGACATTGGTATCCCTGACCCCACCGGCCGTCTTGAGATTCTTCAGATTCACACCAAGAATATGAAGCTCGGCGATGACGTCGACCTGGAGCAGATTGCCTCCGAGACACACGGCTACGTCGGTTCCGATGTTGCTGCCCTCTGTTCTGAGGCTGCTATGCAGCAGATTCGTGAGAAGATGGATCTCATCGATCTCGACGAGGACACAATCGATGCCGAGGTTCTGGACTCTCTCGGTGTCACCATGGAGAACTTCCGGTTCGCCCTTGGTGTGTCCAACCCCTCCGCTCTCCGCGAAGTCGCCGTCGTCGAGGTTCCCAACGTTCGCTGGGAGGACATTGGTGGCCTCGAGGAGGTCAAGCAGGATCTCAAGGAGAACGTTCAGTACCCTGTCGATCATCCTGAGAAGTACCTCAAGTTCGGCATGTCTCCTTCTCGAGGTGTGCTGTTCTTTGGTCCTCCTGGTACTGGTAAAACTATGTTGGCCAAGGCCGTTGCTAACGAGTGTGCTGCCAACTTCATCTCCGTCAAGGGACCTGAGCTTCTCAGCATGTGGTTTGGTGAGTCTGAGAGCAACATCCGAGACATCTTTGACAAGGCTCGTGCTGCCGCTCCTTGTGTTGTCTTCCTTGACGAACTTGACTCGATTGCCAAGGCTCGTGGTGGATCCATGGGTGATGCTGGCGGTGCTTCTGACCGTGTCGTCAACCAGCTCCTGACTGAGATGGATGGTATGACTTCCAAGAAAAATGTCTTCGTTATTGGCGCCACCAACCGACCCGAGCAGCTCGACCCTGCTCTTTGCCGACCTGGTCGTCTCGACTCGCTCATCTACGTACCTCTGCCCGATGAGCCCGGTCGACTCAGCATTATCAAGGCCCAACTCCGCAAGACCCCTATCGCCTCCGATATCGACTTCGGCTACATTGCCTCCAAGACCCACGGTTTCTCTGGTGCCGATATCGGTTTCATCACACAGCGTGCTGTCAAGATCGCTATTAAGGAGTCTATCGCTGCCGATATCGAGCGCCAGAAGGCTCGCGAGGCTGCTGGTGACGAGATGGACACAGATGAGGATGCTGAGGACCCCGTGCCCGAGTTGACCAAGGCCCACTTCGAAGAAGCCATGCAGATGGCTCGCCGATCAGTATCTGATGTTGAGATCCGCCGGTACGAGGCCTTTGCCCAACAGATGAAGAACGCTGGTCCTGGTGCCTTCTTCAAGTTCCCTGAGGCCGGTGCCGAGGCTACTGGTGCTGACGGCGGTAACTCATTTGGCGATGCTGGCAACGATGATGATCTCTACGACTAAGGACGGCAATAACTGGATGGACAAGAGTCCTTTGTATTCTAATAATTTCACTCGCACATTTCTACATTGGCTCGTAGGCTGCTAGTGAGAAATCTACTCACGCGTTCTATGCAGCTGATATTCGAATGGGAGTTGGTAGAATGGTAGAGGAAAGAAGAACGGCAACCTGATCCTGGCATTTCTGATGAGCCAGAAGGATATGAAAGTAGTCACGGTGTGACTCGAGACGGATTTGCGTCAAGATAGATGATGAAATTGATTTCCTTAGCTGTATATCAAGTCTGAAAGTGACTGCTTTCTGTGTATGTAAAATTGGTTGTCTTACATAAATCTGTGGTGAGGTGGGCGCTTCCTGCTTGGCCCCTATACTGTTTATTGCCTTGAATACAAGGGTTTCGAGCCATCGTCCTAAATGAAGCCTAGAGCTCCATCAGTCTGCAGCTGGAAACGAGCATTTCTCACCTTCACTTCGCGTATGAGAGATTCATAAAGTACATCAGCCTTGTGGCGCCAAAGGCAGACATTATTGTTTCACCATAGCAAGATCGTCAGAGATCGTCATCAAGGCAATGTCTATTCATTTGTGTCATACGTAGCTATCGTCTCGTGTCCATGTTCTCGGGGGCCTGTCCCCCTTCCAACACCCGTGCGAGTATGTTTGTTGTGTATTATAATATCGCTATTCAAGAGAGGCCCTGGTTAAGTTATTCTTTTGGGCGTATCCTGACTTGTCCGGTTTTGCGTATGTAAGACTTGCTGGCGTATGGTGGTAAGCACCCAAGTTATCGAGCCCTTGTTGGGCTTCTCGCATTGTTTGCATATTGTGTTCGGTTTTGTTGTAATTCAGAATGCCGCGCATATTTTCTGATGCGACGAGATTTAGTCTATCACCTCTTGGCTTGGGGCTTTTTAAATAATGTTTCAAGGTATAGCCGCATCTTAAGCGGTTCCTTCGTCCTCGATGTCGCAAACAGCTTCTAGGCTCTCCCTGGTGACGCGAAGAGCCTCCTCGATTACCGGCTCCGGCACAGCGAGACTAAGCTTAGCGTCAGCCGCACCATTAGTCTTCGTGGCATCGCCGTTTGTTGCAGGCTTAGCGCTCGTTCCGTTCGAGCTCGACGGTATGGGGTTGAGGGCAGAATCGTGGCGAACATCTTCGAGCACGCGATTCAGTAGGGCGGGAAAGGTTGTGACTTCGCCGGAGCGCAGCAGAGCGAGTGCATGCGATTGGATAGCCGTGGGCCAGTTTGTAGAATGAGAGTTCAGCGCGTGGAGAAGAGCATCTTGTATTCTTGGATAGTGTGTTAGTAGGTTGTCATGATAGAAACTGGCGAGGGAGGGGAGCGCACTTTGAGACGTGACCGTCGCGCAGAAGCACTGTGTTGATTTGTGAGCGTAAGTCTGGATCCAGAGTCGCCTGTGTGTGGTTTGCGGCGCTGGAGGGCACCTTGACGGGGGTAGAGGGTGTGTTGTTGGACATGATGGCGATACAGGTGGAGGATGATCAAGTTTGGTCCCGCTGAGGGAGACCGTAGGCGGGAGGCGACGGAAGGTGTTGATCTGAGGGGACTCTTGGCCAATCGCAATAGTTTCCCCTTTGATACTGAACCAAATATCGTGTATAAGACACAGCGAGAGCTTTCGATCGGTCGCTCCGAAGCTCGAATGTTGCCGCCGCTGGGTCAGGAGTATCGCTTCGTTTATCTCCGAGATAACAATTGAACTATAACAACACGATTAGCTGCATTCTCCGACTTGAGAAAGGGCCAGAGACGGAGCTCTTACCCACCCACAATGTATCGATAGAGGTCAACTCAAGGATACAGAACATATAGGTTGATCATCAGAATGCAGTAGCAAGGCTGAGGCTGGGGGTTAAAAGCTTCGGGGTGCACAAGGCTGAGGTGCAGTTGTGTTTGATTGGGTGCAAGACTCCACTCTGGTTGTGGCGGTGCTCACCAGAGAAATTTATTGTCCTCTTATCAACCAATCCGAACAAGAATAAACAACACAATATCATCTAGAGCAAGCACTTACACGCACTGGACGACAATGACATAAACATTCAGTAAGCCATCTTACTCAGTTCAATAGAAGCTTCAATAGATCACAATGGCACTCGGCTCTCTAACTCCATTGTCACTTCTTGCTGTACAGAGTACGTTTTGGATGGTATTTCATTTTCTGTCCCTGGTCAAGATCTCTTCGCTTACTGAGTGGCTTGTTTACGAGTTTGACCCCTAATGTTAGTTCATTGATTTACACCACGCACTAGATATCGCGAAGGAAACTTTGTCAATCTTATCAAACTCATATTGCGGTCTACGTCTAGTCTAAAAGACATTGAGACCTTGTGGCTTTCCTTGATACACGAGATTTGATGATGTCTTACTGTGGACCTGAAATTTCCATCAACTCAACATATTCAGTCATATCTGAATGCTGCTGTCGATGGCCATCAAAAGTACTATGACTGCCGAAGACAAGACAACGTGCTCAAGATATAGGTTCTGCCATGTTTGTTCGCCATCTCGTACAGCGTTAGTTATGATCAAGGGATGGCTAGGCGAAACTTAAGTCGTATGATAACTTCATGCAATAATCAGACTTATTAAAACATAAAGATTTATGGTCAACGAAAAGAGCATGAACAATGTATGGATTACAACATTCTAGGCCAAGTGAATCATGACGCTATGGGAAAACTGCATTGTTCAGATGTGAGCGCTTAATCAGTTTCTGGAGGCTGGTATACGACGGGTTTGTAGGTGATAAAGAGAATAAGTCCCCGACTTATATCACGCTGCACATCAGAGATGCTGTAAATGAATTGAGCCAGACAGAATCAACCCTTATCTCAAAATCTCCCGCTTAGCTCACCATCAACTATCTACTATTAAGTATTAAGTATTCCAAGGAGTTCAATGGGTTTAAACCAGGCCATTCGCTCGCACATACCAGGTCAATATCAGCTTCAAGGACAATATACCATCTCTAATAATTGACAGAAAAATATGCGATGAATGAACACGGGCTTGTTTGGAATTTGGTTGAGGTGATTTGGGGGGATATATCGCGAGATATGGCAACACTGTATCTCTTGGGTATAACGCGAAAAGAGCTGGCCGACAGTCGTACATGATTCCTCAATACATAGACTGGCCAGTACTCCGTAGGATGTGTCCGAGTTGTTCTCAACATGACCCCTGACGCCATTTCTTCCACGTCAATAATGTTTGTAGAGTTGAGTCAGACCTGAGACGCACAACTCGTATCATCATGACAAGATCCCCGCCATTGGGCTTGCTTTGCAATTCTAGGGTGCCTCACGAGTCACAACCAAGCCAATGGTCTGGCCGCTCGCTTCGATAAATTGGCCACGACATCGGGGCAAAGATAAGTTATTCGCCGTGGCTAATCTGGGATGCCGACGGCACCGGACATATTGGCCATCCTCAAAAATGTCATCAACATGGATGAGACGGTCTACTTACCCTGCACCCTCAAATGTCGTTTCACTTGCAAGTCGTTGGAAGACATACAACGAACAGATACTCGCCTGACGGGGGGGAAGAGTTCCCCGTTCCGTGTACTAGGCATAACTTTGCGTCTTAAGAGGGTGCAACCATCCTCATCCATAACCAACAAGGACAATGCGGATGTCATCCGGGAACATCCACTATTGGGTTGAGGAATTCGGGGCGTACCATGGCCATGGGTAGCACGATGTGGCTATCGGGCGGATATTTGTGCCCATGACGATAAACAATCATACATAGTTATGCCATGGTCGATGTCGATGGTGTTGAGCCCTGTGGTCGCTAGTGATTTACCTTGGGTTATGCAATGCGTTCCGACGGGTACTTTACCCCAGGCATCCACTGCACAGACTGGCGGTACCCGAATCATCCATCCATGTCAGCTATCTCACCGGAAATCCCACTTTCAACTGGACTTGGACTGACTTACGGCCCGACCCGTTGGTATACCCGGTAATGACAGTTTCCCAGTGTCGGAGCCTGTAGGCATTGTACTTTTCACACCGACACATCACCGCCTCGTCTTGCTTGTTGGTTTGCCACGCCACAATCAAAGGGATTGAGCTTCCTGTAGCTGTCTAGTATAATTCTCCGGAAACTTCGCTCCCCCGCGCTGCACGGCTCCGTCCCAAGCCATCACATGAGCCCTTGGTGCCGCGAGATGAGATAACTTGGGGAAGTCAACCATATGTTCTTGGCTGGCGGGGGGCGATTTGCTTGTTCGTTCGGTAGCTCGCCAACCCCGGTAGCCACCCCAACCTTGCGGTCATAGTTGTATAGGCGGTGAACAGCACTCAAAAGCAACAAAAAGGTCCTCACGGCGAACCCTATCGCATCGACCCATCACAGTTGCAGCTGACAGCAGGGAGAGCTCTTGGACTCTTGGACTCTTGTTATTCCACGTCAGACGGGACCCAACTTACAGCTGTTCAAGGGGCTGTTCCTTCTCAGCAATTTTGAGATAAGAAATCCTTGTGAAGCCTGCTGACTATCTGGAAATTTCCAAGGACTTGAATATAATCTCTTTCCCTGATCATAATTTGTGGAATGAGACCAAAGTGTAATGGAGATGTTTTAACATACGCTTGATGTGAACCATTGACTCGTGAAAGCAGCAGGCGAGAAGGATCGCAAATGTTGTCCATCTCAACCATATTTGATGACCATTGGCTAAGTGAAACGAGGTTGTCTGTTGCTTTCAGTGCATGAAACAAATGCTTCTGATAGGACAGAGCGTCACATCTGAAACGAAGGCACTCATAGCAAGCAAAGTAACCCAATCGTCCTGCATATTCAGAGTTGAGATTCCGAGCTGCATATTTCGGTCTTTGCCCAAGTGGTTGCAGGATGTCGACTAGAGATCTCCTTGCTTTCCAAGGCGAGGGGAGAGAAAAACGGCCCACTTGACCAGTCAAGCATAGCACTTGACAAGCCCAAGTAGCATGCCGGTTTTCATATTCTCTAATAGTGTTACCGCTTCTTATCTCCCACAAATCTCAGACATTCAGACACCGTTCACAACTTGTCTCGGACCACTTCTGTGAGGTATAATCGGCTTGATTCAACCGATGAAAGCCCCGACAAGTCCCGTAATGCCATCAGTATTACTTCCTGTTGCAAGGGTTTGAGTACGATCTCGGCTCGCGGTGAAGGTGGTTGGACCCATTGGAGCGGAAACCTGCAAGCTTGTTTGTATCACAATGCAACCGTTATCGACACTCGGGATGAACCCCATTTGCTGGAATAAACTTCCCGTTAGTCGACAGACTTGTCGGTGAGCCCATGTCTTGAAATAGCTATCTACCTGAGGTGATAGCATGAGGCATGTATGCATAAGGATGCACGTCGTCGACCCGAGGTGCCTAAACTCGCTGACAGGGTGGTGATTAGTTGTGCTAAGTCTCCCTCGCGATTGAGGCTGAAGTATCGGATTGGAGATCTTGTCGTTTGATGTGGGGGATGATCATCGAGGCCTGAGGTGAAGAATGAGCCGAGTAGTGGGCCATCTCCAGGATCTCCTCGTGGTTGACCGGTCAAGTGAAGTACCGCACAAAGTCAACGTCCCACACCGCGCATCCACCCATCATGTTGCTTTGCAGCCACGCACATGTTTCCCCAGAAAACTAGAACAGGCAGCTGAAGCGTATTCAGCTGCATATTATACGTGCAGTGACGTTGAGGAGCCACGAGGGCTTAGTCAGAAGCATTGCAAGCCATGAAGGAAAGCACTTGATCGAACAGCGAGTGGCACTGATTGCATGCGATCCATGCATTTCCTCGGCGTGAGATAACCATAGAGAGCGGGGGTTGTATCCTGATAGTTTGGAGAAGAATCAATGACTCGCCAAAAGCACTCAAGACGCAACATCGAATGGCGGTCATTTTCAGTCGTATGTATCGTCCCGTATGCGTAGCTCCTTGTGGGCCTATGAAACACAAACTCATTTTCAGTCGTATGTATCGTCCCGTATGCGTAGCTCCTTGTGGGCCTATGAAACACAAACCGATGGGCGGATGTATTGCTTGGCGAGGCCGAGACCCAATAGAACGGAGTTTGCATGAAGGATGTCTCTGGAACCGATCTCATTGAACAGAGTATTGAGGCCTGTATTCATGTGAAATTTACGAGTGCCAGAACAGGAAAGTTAACCCCGACACCACGAGCCTTGGAAGCGAATGGACATAATGATCAAAGGACTACCGGCCAAACCATAACCTGTCCAAGGCTGTTGAGAAGCACTGCGCATCTAAACGAGTCTGTAGATAGGCATGCCAGGACTTAATCGCAACCGTAGTGCTTGCTGAGTACTGACCGGCACTTCGTAATGACAGATCATTTCTCCTGCTGATGTAAGAATGCAAGAGTTGCTGGCGGTTTTGAGTTTCGAAAAAGCAATAAGGCAGTCTAAGCTAGGAGAGAGTGTATGGAAAAGATATTGGCAGGGGTCTTCGGGGGCAGGGTTATCTGTGCGTAGGCTTGTGGTTGACCTAACCTGACATAATGACTGCAAGGTGAGTAAGGTAGGTCAGCGACCAATACGAGGAGTGAATCTGCGCTCTTGAAGCAATAAGTAAAGAAAGGTATGCCACGCGTAAACAATATAGAGGAAACAATAGACGAGAGAAGATAAGAGCCTTCGAAGCTACTTATGCTGGACAGTGGAGTTTGTGTAGGACTCAAGGCCAGAGCTGAACGAATGATGCATCTCCACTTGTGGACTGAATAAAGGACGGCATGATAGGTATGTCTTGACGAGTATAAACAGCTCTTCTTACCTAGGCCCTTTGCTCACGAGATATAGCACACTAGACATATGTGCAGCTAGTGATAGGCGCAAAAGATCATGGATCAGGCATGCTGAGCCAGTAGCAGAAGTTGTAAGAGGTGAGCTGTCATACAAGCAATTCTCCGTGAAGCCGGCAAGGTATGAGGTTGCGGAGGGAAGCTGAAGGAGGTTGTCCAGAGTGGAGGCCTAAGGAGGTACCGAGATAGGTATCCCCGTTCAATCTGCCGGACTGTACCTAAGGTAAGATAAGTAAGGTAAGGCAACTAAGGCAAGGCATTGATTGAATCTCAGGTATTCAGCAGGCAATCCCCACCGGCCCCGTCCTTCCATGTTTGCTGACTCTTTGTTGCTGATACTATCAGGTTTTGACAATGTTGACAAGGAAGGTACAGTGCAGCGCAGTACAATAAAGGAAGGAAGGAAGGCACAGCAGAAATAGAAACAGCAACAGTTGGCCTCAAAGACTCTGAGAGTTGCAGCCGGCGGCTGGCAACATCTCATAATGTAGGTGAAGGGAAGTTAGGTAAGCGAAGGGGACGCTCATATCGAATCGTATCGAGTCTCGATATCTTTCTGGTGGGAGGTGGTGAGTTAAGAAGGCGCCGTTAGAAAGGATATCCTTGAAATCAATATATGCATCTGAGTCAATTAGGCACTCGCTGACAATGCTCGCCTTGTTTTGAGTTGTGCAGACTGATGCAGGCTGCCTAAATGAACAAGATACCCCAGTATTTTACTGTGTAAGATATCCATTCCTATGGAGGTAGTATGTATACCAACCTATGCAAGAGCTCTCTATCTTAGCAACCTTCAAGTTTCACTTCGGGGCACACATACATACGCATACTCACCTACCTACCTATGCATACATAATGCATACATTATGTATGGCATCCCGTAGCTCATATCTCACATCACTCGGTATCACCTCGTATTACCTACCGTGATCACATCACATCACATCAGCAAGTCTGACTTGGCCTGAAAGGCCTCACTTCTCACTTCCCCAGAAAGCCCATGGGGGAAACACGTACCTGGGTGCCGATGCCAAGCAATACATTCTCGGGGTGAATCTGTTACAAGACGGAAAAGAAGAGGGCCTGGATTTGCCAGATCTCGACCCAGCCCAAGTCCCTTTCGACTACCTAGATGCAGTCGTCTGCAGATATGGCACCACCCACTGCCCACTCACTACAGCCACAACGACACCGACGTACCTATCGCCAACACCACTTTGATTAAGCTACAGGACCCGAAGAAAAGAGTGAGGCTTGAATTGGCTGGAGTGAGACGAATGCACGTTTGACTCTTTTAGAAGGTTGATTCTCACATTCAACAGCTGTATTGGAGTGTTTGCCCCTTAGGAGGTGTCCCTTACTTACACCGAGAAGAGCGGTATCAATTATGGAGGTGGGGTCATTATCACACTTACTCAGACATTTTCATGACTTTTGGCTCTGGCGAACACAGAATTGGATGCCAATCCATACCATTTTCCATGTTTGGAACACCTAAAATTACTGGCCAGTGGGCTATGGAGGGTTGTGTCAATTTGGTTCTGCTTTGAATTCATTCCAAGCTGGGCTCAAGTGCAAGCTGCCATGCCATTACCATGGCTCACTAAAATCAACACTAGGATCGTGACGGAGCGGCTCTTTGAGCCTTGGTGCTTGGCTACCAGTCAAATCAGTAAGGACAGAGGGGTGACCACCATCCACTTGTCCTCTTAGTCTGACCGGGTCACGCAGTCTTGAACCAGTCATTCCCATTTCATGTTATGGCTCGCGGGATCGTGACCTGGATACCGGAACAGCAAGTACAACAGGTGATGCAGATTTAGCATTCCACAATTTACATCCCGCTATCTTCTTGCCTGGCCTGTCTTTGTTTTCTCCTTTGCTTTCTCCTTACCCGTCAGCTCATTTCTGCACCTTTACGAGTTACTAACCATAAGTTACCAGAGTTGAATTGAGCTTCCGTACCGTAACCAGTAAAGGTCCCGCTTTGACGGCGGCGCCGGTGATGGTGGTGATCCATAAAATGAATGCTAGGGGGACTGGACCCTTGAGAGGATTGGCGGAATAGGTGCAGTACAGATTACAGATGGCTGATGGACAAGAGGCACAGACAGAGGGTGTCTTTACTCAACTCTTCCACTTCATCAAGGACACACTATCCTGCCCAAGACACAGGGTCTGGAATTTTGGTGACCAAGACTGGGATTGTACTGTAGCCCAGGTCTCACAAGCTGACTGTTCTCGTGGCTCCCATGCTCAGTCAAGATGAACTGACCTGTCAACGGCTTAGACACCCATGCTTGGCTGGCGGCCAGACGCCGGGGTTTTGCATCAATCGGATAACTTGACGCGAAGCTATTCGAGGAAATGTTGTAGAGACCACAGGCGTGTCTTGATGACTGGCATGAGCTGTGCACGACAAATACTTTGATTTGAACAACGGGCCCAATTGCCTGCAGATACTTATGCAGCAGAGCAGGCGGTGAAAGAGGAAAAAATGCTAATCATCTCATGATGAATTAGAGGTAGCGTTGTAGCTATGGACGGTGGAAAAACACGGCCGAAATTTTCTGCTTCTTCACCGAGAGTGTTCCTGCCAAAAGGCACTTGCAGATCTCATTTGGGATTGATGAAGATCAAACCACAGCTCCATCCTAGCGCGGACCGCGATCCAGTTAATCATATTGGATACCGGTCATTAAGCCCTCATGGTGGGTGGAATAGATTGATCAATGGAATCCTTTTCTTTGTAGTCAAGCGGTATACAATGCTGCTAATTAGCTCGGGCCTGTTCTTTGGTATTAGTAGATGTTGGGGTCATCGCTCTTCAGCTGCCGAGGTAGTATAAACAAACACATGAAAGATCACTACAGATAATGCTATCCAAGTCTGGCAGAGACAATAGAAGCAATGCTTGTACAATAAAAACAACCATGGACTGACTTGTAAGTCGTGACGCATTACGACAGCTACAGCTCACCGGCAGTTGTATGAAAGAGGGTCGAGCTAACAGGCCTCAGGACAACAGCAGCAGCCTCTGTGGAGTCAGCACATAGTCAAAGTGGAGGAAAGTCAAGCATCATGAGTCCTTCGTGGTGACACCTGGGCACAAATGGTGGGGAGAGAAAACAGAAAAGACTTGAGACGCCATCGAGAAGGTATGGAGACACGGATGACCCTTGCAAACAAAAGCAAAACCTTCAGTGAATCAGTACATCCGTTATTGGATGTCAGCAAAAATCAAATTGATCAGTTAATTGACCATTTTAGCCGCCCACTCATCTTTGTCATTTTTTCCAGAATCGGACGGTGCATCGCCAATCTTAGCTTGCACACCAGGGACTGCACTCTTCCTTGACCTGAATCTCACCTTATCACTCACCTTGCGAATCCGACATCTGACAGAAGCACGGAATTCGACAGTCCCACTGCAGTCTGCAGCCAACGCTTTCCCACCAACGCAGCAACGATCGATTTGGAGAGTAGAGAGGGAACTAACAGCTGGGTAATGTTAATACCAGCGTTTGGTGTAGTACAGAGCCAACAGTGTGGCTTTGCGCATATTCTTGTTCTGTGTAGGCTGGTACACTTACTGTACTTATTACATCGCAAATACCTCAGAACCTGTTTCAACGCGCATCGCTCGCTGCATGATATCGTATCGCATCGCTGTTCAGCGCCCCGCGCCTTGACACTAACCAACAGATCCCTGATGTGTTCTAGGACTTCTCTGTGCAATGGAACGAATAGTCAATGGTAGATGGCGCAGCCAAAGCTCATTCGTCAATTGCAGCTCAGTTTTCTCTTTCCTCTCCTCAGGGACCTGCGTCAACTCGCATACCTACATGCAGGAAACTACTGTAGCTGTCGCAATAAGGGAAAGATCAAAGACCATCATCTGCAGCCTAAAGTTTGTGACACGACACGACAACACAGCACAACCTTGCCCGCCGGTGAAGGAGGGCTGTCACTTTTCTTTTTATGGCGGGAGAGCAGCCCACCCCTCCTCTTCGACCCCGGCTTTTCAGCGATTCTTGTCTCGGGAATAAGAACACCATCATGACTTCTAAAGCCAAGACTCAACAGCGATGATCTGCCCGGCCAGATCTCTCCGCTCCTTTCCTCCGTTGCTGGCCGAGAAACGTCCTCCTGACTCGGCCTCCCATATGACTTGACTCAAATGACGACGGGAGAGTAGGGGTGGTGCTGTGGGAGTGGAAAGGGGGTAGGCAGGGCAGAGTAAACTACGTCAGGAGCTCAGATCTAAGTACACATATCTACACCTAGACAAGGTGAAGGCTGGGATCTGGCGGTCGGGATCGAAGATGGTGGAGGGAGGACTGCTGGGCACGGGATGGAGTAAAGGCTTGGCCAGTCACTTTCCAGTATAGACAACTGAGACACATAAAGATTGTACTCGATAGATCATTGTAGAAGAAACTTCAATGAACTGAACTCAATGAAGGAATTGCCAGGGTCATAGTCATGACGCCAAGGCAAGCCTCTTGATACCGTACCCGCAGCCTACAAGCCCTGCCAGGCACAATACGGGATCTTCATTCGACCTGCGCGGAGAGGTCTCCAACAGCTTCTCCTTTGGAACGGCAGCAATCGAAATCGCAGGTTGTGTTGGAGTACAGTACGGGGTACATGGTCCTGTGCAACCATTACACTGAGCTAAGGCACGGAACATGGAAGTCATGGCCCTCACTTACATCATCACTATCGCCATCGTCTTAGCCACCGTGACCACTTACACGGCCTTACAGTTCACACCAAATGTTCCAGATGCGACCGCTGAGGAGACATGTATGAATTTCAAGAATCAATCAGAAGCAGGCACCAGGTCACTGGGAAGAGAAATTCATGATAATTGACACAAAGACAGAGACATACACACCGCTTAATCAAACCGATTAGACGACTAGCTATGCAAGTCCTCTGAATTCCTGGTTAGCTTTCACAAATCAACATAGCCCGTCCCATGCGGATTCGTCTGCTTGGTTTGTCATTGGGCTGCAAAACCATTTCGTTATGCGCCAAAAAGCAACAATTGAGTCCGTGATACAACAGCGTAAAGCGGATGACTACTGTAGTCTACCGAAGCGCACAAACCAACACCATCAGCCGCTGGGCGGCGTTCCGTTCGGTCAGTGCAACAGATTATCGAAACTTTACAAGGGGACAGGGAGGGTTGAGACGGGATGGATTGGTTGGACTGGATTGAATAGGACTGGTGTTGACTTTGTTTACACACAGTCTAAATTGGGACATCTTCAAGGCTGAGGTGGTGCGCTATCATGATACCCCTTAAACCAATAGGTGAAGTCAAATTGAAATAGAGTGTGTTTGGCTGAACATCATGACTCTTTTTGTATATCCGATCACTTTGCCTGGCCTTTCAGTTCGTTATTCGCAGAACAGCCGTATTAACAACACAGAATACCCAGCAATGGATCTTGATGATGAAATCCAATTTCCCCGTCATTGCTTGACTTCTATTCTTATTGATTAACCTTGACCTGCCATCTGGGGGAACCTGGCCGTTGGTCAAACAATCCCCGATCTCACCTGAAGCGGAACCATACTAGACAAGGTGTATGTGAAGTGAATGTTGTATTGGACCCGTTTCCCTAAAAAGAACAGAAAATGATATCCATCCCTTGCAGTTGTACGGTACCCGTCAATGGACGACAAGCTTTATTCGCTGTTAGCTGCGCTTTACACGCAATCATCAACAGGCACATGTCGTGTCATTCGAGGCCGAGCTTCATGATTGACCCACGCAAAACAACAACTTAGCCAGTCGATGGGTGTGTTTTGCAGTATAATGTGGATAATAGACATATATCGATTGTTAAAACGCCCGAGTCGCGTCCTAATGACGCCGTCTCTCCATAATGTTGAGTTTGCCATTCGTTTGAACCCCTAATGCTCCCGCGGCACCAGCGTTATAAGCTACCAGGTCAGGTCTGTCAATGCCCAAAGCGCCGAGTCTGCGGATCATCTATCTATCGTCTCTACTATTCTTTCATCGTGATTCAAGCTCTTGGCATAAAACAATACACAGGCCTTGTCAGGTAAAAGAGACAAGCATTAAACTCGAGTTTCCGTCGTTCAAATAAACCCAGCAAAAGACCCATCAAATTCCTGGTAGACAACGGATCCAAAGACAAGAACGACGTGAGGATACAGGCGTGGAACCCAAGC